>SNQJ01S0166427.1:0-20980 GCA_010110895.2 Picea sitchensis | reverse complement strand
GAGAACGCCAAAAGGTATCATCCACTGAAACTCCGTCGTGCTTGTTGAAACGACGCCCAGCTTCCACTACATCCAACTACCACTGTGTCCAGCTACAAAGCTTAATATCAAGGAACGTGGCAATGCAAAGTTTTAAACATATTATTTTTTCTTAATCAGTTCACATGTCAATCAATGGTTAGAAAAGTAATTTCTTAATCATATTAAGTAAATTTGAAAAAGTAAACAAGGTAACGAAAGTATTCATAAATGCAAGGAAGTTATGAGCATTAAATTTCATCCATTGATTAGAGAGTAGACTAAGAATATGCCAGCATCTTCAATTGTTAGCCATAAGATTAGAATTTTAGATTAAAAGGTGATTAATTGTGCCCATTGTCAATAGGTGTATGCCTTTCAGCGTAATTAAGGTGGCGGGAGGGGGTGGCACGTAGTTGATGCCATGATGGCTCTCTCTGGCTGCTCCTCTGGACATGTGGCTCCCATTACCACCCCATCCAGGGAAAATACATTTTATTATTAAACATTATAAGAAAAAATATATTTTTATTTTTTCAAAAATTATTTATTTTGAATTTATAAATTTGTAATAAATTAATAACATAAATATTTGTTCACTTTTGAATTTGATTTGAACCTTTAGGGTGAAATCATGAAGGTGGGTTACACTTTTGCTTGTTTTATGACAAAAAAAACTGTATTTTCACAAGTTATTCAACTTCCGACATATAAAAGTATTTTTTTTATTTTGAATTTCACTTTACAGTAAAAACAAAACTTTAATCATATTAAGTAAATTTGAAAAAGTAAAACAAGGTAACGAAAAGTATCTATAAAATGCAAGGAAGTTATGAGCATTAAACTTCATCCATTGATTAGAGAGTAGATCAAGAATATGCCAACATCTTCAATTGTTAGCCATAAGATTAGAATTTTAGATTAAAAGGTGATTAACAGCTCCATTGTCAATAGGTGCATGCCTTTCAGCCAAGTAATTAAGGTAATGGAGGGGTGGCATCGTGAGGTTGATGCCATGATGACATTCTGGGTCAGCTCGACATGTGTCTCCCACTATCACCCCATCCTAGGAAAATACATTTTATTATTAAACATTATAAGAAAAATTATATTTTTATTTTTCAAAAATTATTTATTTTGAATTTATGGGAATTGTAATAAATTAATATAAATATTTGTTCACTTTTGAATTTGATTTGAACCTTTACAATTATAAATAATTTTGATTATTCATCTTCCTTAAAAATGAGAATATATAATTGCACTATAATTATAATATAGCTAAATTTTATTGTTTGAGAATACAGAGTAGCTCCGAGGAGGAGATTTCTATTGGGAAGCCAGTGGAGTTTCCCTCCATCTTCGAGGGGCCAATTGTATACGAAATTCACCTACTGACTTGTCGACTCATCCAACATTCCCAGGCCGTATTCTAGAACTTGTATCGGGTGAATGCCAAAAATAGTTTTGGCTGGTCTAGAAAATGAAACTTAGAGAAAATAAAAAGTGGCCATAAAATGAAACTCAATGTTGCACATGGCATGACATTACCAAACTTGCCAGCTTTAGAATTACTACACTAGTAACTTGCTAAATATTAAATGGTTTCATTCCATATTCACATCTCTCCACTCTGTAACAAAACTTTGATCTTTGTTAACCATAGTAAATTTTAAATATGATCAAGTAAAAGTAAAAAAAATAAAACATGTAAACAGCATGTCTTATAACACTTAGGTGCTAGTGGTTGAAATCACAAAATCCATTGATTTATTACTCCATCAAGAATATTCCATCAATATTTAATCTTGTCCATTAAAAATTGATTAAGCACTAAAACCCATTAAATGCACCCATTGTCAATAAGTGTATGCCCTTTCTCCATAATGATACGTTATTAAAAGGTTATGATAATGTTGTTTTGACATAATCCATACCATTTTCAATGCAATTTGGCTCCACATATAAGTCAACATCTCCTGGATACATATATTTGTAAGTCAACAATATGGAAAAAAATGTTGAGAAAACACTTGTAGTGTTCGACTCTCAAACTCTTGTTAGAAACCCTAGTTGTGTCGCGAACGAAAGGGAGATCGCACCAGCCATCATTTCCACTTGAGGTCGAACATGTGATGAGTGCACGACACGTCGAGCTAGACCAACAAAACATGCAAGAACAACCGACGACGAAACCCTTTCGCGGAAAGCACATTTGCGAAAAACGTGCTCCTCTTTAGGTGTTGTGTCGATAGAATGATTTTTGGATGCTCTTCGTAGAAACCACTATTGTCTGTTAAGAATAGAATCCTCGATGTCACGACGTGTACTCCATCCTAGAATGGGAAAGCACAGTGTAACCCTACTTCACCATGATTTTTTCCATAAATAACTATAGTTTGGAAATCGTACAATGTCCATATTTAATGCCTTTTTTTCTTTGTATTCGAGGGGCTTTGAGGTTCTCATTGCTCTGATTTTTGAGAGCCTTCAAAGGGCGTACTGTGTGGGGGTTTGAGGTTTGATCCGTAGGGATCTTTAATGACCATGGTTGAGTTTTAATTTGCATGCTAATTAACCATTTGAGAAACTTCTAATGAGCATGAGGAAATAAGAGGAATCATGACAGCCATATACATATATGAATATCTAAAAGGAAATAATAGACAACAAACCATAACACGAATTGATAGCTGTTCGCACAACTTTGCCTACACTTCCGCCTTTGTCTCCTCGTATGGGGAGGCTTCATTTCGTCTAAAGCTCAAAAGTGCATCGCAAAGGTTTAATTGGTTGGCTTAAGACTGATATGGCCATGTTCTTCTAGATCTCTAGAACCACGCAAAGAAAATGACACACAAAATGGATGTCCGGAGCTCACAAAAATGGCTCAGCCGCTTTCCCTCAATAGGTTCCCCACATAAAAATGGCTTTGACTTGGCTTCCCTTCATCATAACTCTTTTTTGGTCCCTCCGATCACCTCCTCCATGGTTTGAATCATGCATGGTTTGATATAGATCTGAAGTTATTATCCATATCCAACTTCCTCCCAAAAATTTGGCTCAAAAATGCCCAATATCTCCAAAATGGCCAAATCCTCCATTAACAGCATAATATAAAAAAATCCACTAAACATTATAAAACCCATTTTTGCTATATATTTGGGATAAGACCCTTTGTCCTGGGGCTTACTACCCTTTAATGGTCATAGAGGACTGGTCATGGTTGCAAAAGATGGACTATTGGAGAATCTTGTTTAGATGTTATGGTTTCCATTAGATCGTGAACACTTTTCATAGATGCCCATCTTGGTTCATGAAACACTTTCCTCCCAAAAAAATGTGGAAATGGAAGGTGGCTTCTTCTTTTGTGGGTGAAGGAATCATGATTCTTGAGGAGGTTCCAATTGAAAGAATATGCAGATCAGAAAGAATCGAAATATACACAACATAGAGTGAAAGGGCTTGATACCAGCCATCTAACTATTCACACAAATGTATATATTTACAATGGTTTACCATGCTGTGAAAGATGCAAACTCACCTAGTGCTTGAGTCGATAATGTAATAAAGCTTTAAAAGAAAAAAAATCCATAAAACTTGCATGTATAGTGAGTAATTACTTCATTTCAACACTCCCTCTTAATTACGAAAGGGATTACATCATCCGCATTACCCATGCCTAAGTGTTGTGTTTGATACTCAAATGCAAGTTTTCCCAATGGCTTTGTAAACATATCCGCTAACCGCTCCTTGGAGCCACAAAACAATAAGTCAGATCTCCCCTTGACTAGCTCAAGGATGAAGGATAGCGAAAGTGTCAATGTGCTTACTTCTTGTGAAACACATGATTCCTTGACAAAGCGATATCGAGTCACACGCAAAAGACGGTAGTGGCATATTTCCAATCGCATGACCCATATCCTTCAACACCTCGGAGCCATTAACGGCATGGCACGTCATGGTATACGACATATTCCTCGGCCAAGGACGAAGACTCATTGAATGGGTTGTTTCTTGATGCCCAGAAATGAGATTGAACCAAACAGGCATAATCCAAATGGGTGCTTTTCATCATCAATGCAACTCCAAAATCACTATCCGTACCCCGAAGAGTAATAATCAAGTACTTAGTGTACTACGCATTCATATCCAGCTGTACCCGCAACATATCTTAAAATTCTTTTCCGGACTTTCCAATGAGAGTCTTTAGGGGGACTCCATGAACCTGGAAAACAAACTAACAGCATACATAAGATCAGGTCGAGTTGCTGCCAAGTACATCAAACTACCTACCATTTGTTTCTAGAGCGTAGAGTCCACTGCTGGTCCAGTATCCTGATTACTCAACTTTGTGCCTGCAGCGATGGGAGTTTTTGTTGCCTTACATTTATCCATTCTCAACCTTTTCAAAATGTCAGTAGCATACTTGTGCTTCATTGTGATGAAAATTCCCCGGACCACTTTGTCAACTCAAGACCCAAAAATACCCCATAAGACCTATAATTTACCATCTTAAACTCCCTTTTTGTACGGACTATTTTAAATTCTTGCAAAAGATCAAATTTCCGTGATAAACTGCTATCATCAACATAAATACATACCAGAAGAATGTTACCTGGTGGATCCGTCTTCACATAAAGAGTGGGCTCGCTTTCACTTCTGCTAAACCCATCTGCGATGAGGTAGGAGTCAATCATACTGTACCAAGCTCGGGAGTTTGTTTTAGACCATACATGGCCTTTTTTTCAGCTTGTACACTTTCTGCTCTTGGTCTTTAACTTCATATCCCGGAGGCTGATCACCATACACTTCTTTGTCAAGGAACCAATTTAGGAAAGCAGACTTGACGCCCATCTGATATACTGGCCATTTACTCTGAGCAGCGATAGCCAATACCGCTCGAATAGTATCCATCCTTGCTAATGGAGCAAAGGTTTCACCATAATCCACACCCATGTTGCAAGTAAATCCTTTGGCGACCAACCTGGCCTTATGTCGTGTTACTTCTGCTTTCTCATTCAGTCTGGTCTTATAGACCCATTTCACTCCAATACCGGTTTTGTCTGCAGGAAGATCGACAAGATCCCAAGTCTCGTTCCTTTCGATTGCATCTATCTCTTTATTCATGGCTGCAACCCACTTTTCCCCTTTGACTGCTTCCTCAAAAAAAAATGTGGGCTGATAAGAAAAAAAAGCATACTGAGCTTGCTCATCAAAAAACAGGGTCCTGCTCATATATCTCACTCAAACTTCTCCTGCGCTGATGTGGCGTAGAAGGTGTGGAGTCACGACTAGAAGAGGAATAAGAGGAGCTATCGGATGGAAGTACCTCTGTTGTTGTACCTGCAATCTGGACAAGATGAGTGAAGGTGCAGGCAGATCCAAATTGACTGCTTGCTGATTCTCTGCTTAAAGACTTGCAGAGTCACCCCAACAATTATCTTCCATAAACTTGACATCCCCGCTTCACCACAACCTTTTGGTGATGGGGTTATAAATCTTGTGTTTTTATGCATGCTCAATCAGAGTCTGCGAAGATGCACTTCACTTCGCTATCCACCTTCTTTCAAAAATATTTTGGGACATGTGCAAAGGCGACACTTCCAAAAATTCGAGATGTGCGACACCAATTTTGGTGCTACTCCATGCTTCTTCCGGAACCATATTCTTAATACTGACAGTAGGTGATCCGCTCAAGAGATAAACAGAATATGCAACTGCCTCTGCCCAATATTCATTTGACAACTTCTTGTAGCACAACATGCTACGGGCCATGTTCATGATTGTCCGGTTCTTCCTTTCTGCAACCCACTCATTGAGTATTCGTGGTGTATTGCCTTTGCAATTCCATGCCGCCGCTTGCAATAATCTCAAAACTAGAGCTATAATCGCTCTACCATCATGATCTAAGGATTTTGACTGATTTTCCCCACTGCTTTTCAACCAAAGCTCGGAACCTTTAAACTTTCTTTGAGAACGCTTCAAGTTTCTTATTCTTTAGAAATAAAACCCATGTTTTCCTGCTAAATCATCAATGAAAGTCAGAAAATAAAAACAACCTCCTATGGATGAGGTCTGCATGGGACCACATATATCCGTATGGACCAAATCAAGTTGGCCTCTGACTCGAGATTCAGAGTGTGGAAAGCTATCTCTCCGGTGCTTCCCCAATATGCAATCATCACAAGAACTGGAGTGCTCATATATGACTGGTAACCCTAAGACCATTGATTGTTTATGCATGCGGTTGAGACTTTTAAAGGGTAAGTGATCATAACGATAATGCCACAACTAGGTTTCGTCTTGACTAGAAACTGTGTGGGCATATGACTGAGACAGATTGGCACTTTTCAAATAGAGAGGAAACATCCTATTCTTTATCATTTCAACTCTGGCTAAAAGCCTGCGACAAGGGGTTTTATCATAGATGATACATGAGGAACCATGAAACTGAAAATCATACCCATTCTGCATTAGTAGGCCGACACTAAGCAGGTTTACCTTGATATTAGGCACATAAAAAACATCTTCAATAACCTTCCTCCTCGGTTCTGCTTTGGTTAGAACAGGACAAGCGCCCTCTTTCCTTCGGCAGAACAAGTATGATCCCCTAATTTATCTCAGCGGTAGCGTAACAATCAATGGGAACATAAAACTTCTTGTTACCTCAAGCCGCGTGGATTACCGCAATTTCATCGCCCAAGAGCTTTCACCGATCTTTTGAAAGATCTTCATCCGCAATATGGCAAGAGAGAAACATTGATTCGGATGTACCTTCGCTGTGTGGAGACATGCTACCGCCACGCATTTCTCCGGGTCGGCTAGCCTCTCTCAGATTTCGAAGCATAGCTGGCATTTTGCAATAGACATATTAAATTACTACCCATTTCTTTACCTCCCCTTTGACCTTGGATACTTTGATCCGCATGACCGCGATGGTCATGTGATGTGCACCGCGGATCCCACGAGTGGATCCTCCGCTCGCTTGCCTCTTACCTCGACTCTCCTCTCACCGCTGCCCTCTCACTGCGGGAAGTTCGCGTTAAAGGTGCATTCGACAAAGTCTCATCTTCTTGATTGAGTTGAGATTCATGCGACAGAAGAGAACCGGTTAACTCATCCAGAGTCAACTATGTCAGATCTTTGGATTCTTCGCTCGCAATGACAATCATTGCATACCTCTTGGTCAAGGATCGAAGAACATTCTCTACTATCGTCTTCATGTACAGAGCCTCATTGTAGGACTGAAAATGATTTGTGATGCCGGTAACTCAGGTTAGGAATTGGTCCACCGATTCTAAATCCTTCATCTTGAGGTTTTCAAAATCTCATCGAAGGTTTTGGAGTCTCACAGCTTTGACTCGGTCAGTGCCCTTGTAAGTGGTTTCCAGAATTTTCCAAGCTTGATGCATTTGACATCTGATAGCCACCGATAGAGCTGCAAGGCCACGCGAGCTTTGAACTCTTAATTCCACCACGCCCCATACCCTCATTAAGAAGAAGAACTGCCTTCATCTTGTGTGCCCACGACCGAATTGCGCCGGTCAAGATTGGGTCGGCATGTTCTTCGTGAATTTCATATTTCAGAAAATTACAACTTCCGCTCTCCACTGTGAAGGAATGAGCTCCTTTGATCCGTGATGATCATGGCGCTTCCACTCTGTGAAAAGGCTTCCATGCATGCACCTCCACGCTCAAACATTACGGTATCCATGCATGCAATCTTAACGGAATTCGTAGATATGAAACCGAACGGCTTTACCTTTCCTTCTCTACTGAAGGCGTGCACGAGCCTATTGAATTTGCAAGTGGGTATCGAGATTCATGGCGATATAGTTCGAACAGGGTTTATATCGGATGTTTTTGTGGTGGATTCACTTATAGCCATGAATGCCAAATGTGGGAGTGTGGAGGATGCGCGCCAAGTATTTGACAAAATGTTTGAAATCCAGGATTTTGTCTGAATTCTAAGGATTGTCGGTATTCACAAAATGGACAGCGCAGATGGGATGCTCGATGCTTTTAGAGAAATGCAAGATGCCGCTAATGGCGGATCGCTATCGCTGCTTGCACGCAGCTGACAGCCTCCAACGCTTCCACGCTGTGACAAGAATGTCGCATCTAATCTTTCTATTTGTGCGCTCAAGTAATTCCCACGCACAAGGAAATTTTTGAAAATTTTATGCATGTCCGCACTCCCACGTTCACTCCTGGGCCGCCATAATTTTTAAAACAGCGCGGTCCGCACTTAATGCTAACTCCAGCTCGCGAATTTTAAATTTCATGAAGGACGGTTGTGGCCCCCCACCTTTGGCAGAGGGAGACTCAACGCCTCCAATGTTCGTGACTCAATTCTCATGCTCTCACTCCCGTGACTGCTTTTTCCTTCTCGATAGGAAATACTTGATCCGATCTGGGCGCACTCTCTCTCAACGTTCTGATACCATGAAAGAATATGAAGAGCAGAAAGAATCGAAATATACAAGCAAAAAGTGAAAGGGCTTGATCCACGTACTGTCTAACTATTCACAGAATGTATATATTTTACAATGGTTTAGAGTCATGAGTAAAAGCATGCAAACTCTTAAAGTTTGAAATGAGCAATAAAATAAAAGCTTAAAAGCAGTAAAAGCCATAAAACTTTATGTATAGTGAGTAATTACTATTTCTAACACCAATGTGGACTGGTCCTGTGGATGTGCTCAAACGCTCGAAAGAGGTGACAAATTTTAGCTAAGAGCCTTGTTCTTCCTTCCCTCCCTTATGTTCCTAGGGTTTTGACTCTCTGTAATGTCTCTACTTCTCTTGATATTCTTTTATCCCTCGCCCCACACTTGCTTGTTGCTTGAGGTAGTTTTCCATGCTATTGACCCTTCCCCTCTAGACCCTCTCTTGGAGGTATGGCCATTGTTCATGGCATGGTTTCATTGGATAATTCTAAGGTACTAGAATATTCTATAACTAATAGCCATACAAACCCCTCCTCCTTATCTCGTTAACTCTGCTAATCTTGCCAAATCGTTAAATAGTACGATGCACTGGAGTTACCTCCTTATACAAGGTTTCGGGTCCCAATCATTAAGACTTACGTCACATCTCTCTCCAGCTCAACTTCAAGCGAGAAAAGATACATGGACTCGAAAACAAGCAATTGAGGCCCTTAAATTCAAGAATGCCTACTCTAAGGTGAAACCATTATCTTCTTATTCTTTAATGCTTGTCGGGTTAGGGGTTGCTCTAAAATGATAACCCTCAAGTGACTGGTTAAGTCCTACAATCTAGATGTAATTTTGATTCAAGAAACCATGTGTGATGGCTCCAAGGCTGTGGATGCTCTTTCTCATTCGCTGAAGTACTGGTCCTTTTATTATCTAGACTCTAATAGCCACTATGGGGATCTATTGTTGTCCTAGAGTCCAAAATGAGAGGTCCTCTCTTCCTCGATGTTGAATTCACTATTTTTTGTGGAACTGGAAGCTCAAGAATTAGGTTATTTTTTATGGATATCAACCTATAAATACATTACGTTGAAAAGAAACCATTGTTGGAAGAGCTATCATCTTTTGAAATCCTCTCACGTGAGTATATCATCATAGGAGGTGACCTCAACTTCATTTTTTCGCTCAAATAAGTTTGTGGTTTTCATCCCAACAAGGACCCCGTAGAAGGTTTTACTCTCACATCCCTAAGTTAATAATCTAATTGATCTTGAGGCTCCTAAGATAATGACGATGTGGAGGAATGGATTGAAAGGGGAGGAAGGAACATATAAAAGGATACACAGATTCTTGATCTTGAAATATATGCTAGATGAACCATTATGCATCAAATTCTGGATTGGAATTGGATGAATCTTAGATCGCCTCCACACACTCTAGAAATTGGAACCTATTCAACGAAAAACTACGTGCAACTTTTAAATTCAACAACATATGGTTACAAAAGGAGGAATATAGAAACATAATCATTTCTATATGGATTCACGTAAATAATGAAGTCTTGGTGTCTTACATGGAATAGTTCCATGAGAATATTCTAAAAGTAAAAAGAGCGAAGAAAAAGTAGTTTCTAAAATTCAAACAATGCTCCCAAGAAATGACCAAGGAGATTGAATTGAAACTCAAATTCCTTTTCAATTCTAATATGTTTGGTATATTTTATGACGAGGAGGATTCCTCCTTGAATACTTTGCTATCCCTTGGACAATTTTTTTTAAGGACGCACTAGACAAGGTTTTAGGGTCCCAATAAAGACTTACGTAACATCTCTCTCACTCAACTTCAAGCTAGAAAATATGCATGGACTCAAAACAAGCAATTGAGGCCCTTAAATTCAATAATTCCTGCTCTAAGGTGAAACCATGATCTTATTATTGTTTAATGAAATCAAATGATAACCCTCAAGTGATTGGTTAAGCCCTACAATCTGGATATAATTTTCATTCAAGAAATCACGTGTGATGGCTCCAAGCTTGTGGATGCTCTTTCTCATTTGCTGAATTATTGGTCCTTCTATTATCTAGACTCTAATAGACACTATGGGGATCTATTGTTGTCCTGGAGTCCAAAATGCGAGGTCCTCTCTTCCTCGATGTTGAATTCAATAATTTTGTGGAACTCGAAGCCCAAGAATTAGATTTTTTTTTATGGATATCAACCTATAAATACGTTACATTGAAAAAAAAATCCTTGTGGGAAGAGATATCATCCTTTTCAATCCTCTCACATGAATATATCATCATAGGAGGTGACCTCAACTTCATTTTTCCTCTCAAATAATTTTGGGGTTTTCATCCTTGCAAGGACCCCTCGAAGGTTTTTACTCTCACATCCTTGAAGTTAATAATCTAATTGATCTTAAGGCTCCTAAGATAATGATGACGTGGAGGAATGGCTTGAAAGGGGAGGAATGAACATATAAAAGGATACATAGATTCTTGATATTGAAATATATGCTATATGAACCATGGTGCATCAAATCCTAGATTGGAATTGGATGAATCTTAGATCGCCTCCCAATTCTCTTGAAGTTGGAACCTATTCAACGGAATCACGTGTAACTTTTAAATTCAACCACATATAGTTACAAAAGGAGGAATATAGAAACCTAATCATTTCTATATGGATTCACATCAATAATGAAGCCCTGGTGTCTTACATGGAACAGTTCCATGAGGATATTTTAAAAGTAAAAAAAGCAATAAAGAGTAGGTTCTAAAATTCAAACAATGCTCCTAAGAAATGACCAAGGAGATTGATTTGAAACTCAAATTCCTTTTCAATTCTAATATGTTTAGTATATTTTATGATGAGGAGGCTCCCTCCTTGAATACTTTGCTAGCCCTTGAACAACAACTTTTGTCTAAGGAGCAAGTAGAGGAAGTAACATGGAGGTTAAAAGCTATGCGGTCTGACTAGCAGAAAACGATACCAATACTCAATGCCTTTATTAACTCATAACCAACAAAAAAAAAAAACCTTGATGAAAATGAAGAGGTATCCACGAGCCATTTCAATGCCATATTCAAAGAGTCGCTTGTACGCCTCATCATGGAAATACTTGAGGTCATGAGACTCTTTCCAAAGTCTATCAATGAAGATATGAATGAAGTCTACCATATTTTGCATGAACTGGGGAAAAATCCTTGGCCTAGATAGAATATCTACTAGCAACAATTAAATTAAGTAAAAGGGGGTTGATGTAAGATAGATGACATCACTACTAATTTTAGTGCTAAAAAATGGGTATATCAACCACTTTTTACTTCTATATGTGGTTGTTGCTACTTGAATACCCACATGCCATGAGAACAAACCTTAAAAATATTAATACATATAATAATAATGTATTAATTAATTATTAATGTATTAATGTATATTAATGCATTAATATATTATTAATCATTGCATCATTTAATTCAATATATTAAATAACTAATAGTTTATTAAAAAATCTACCAATTAACATTTAATATTGTTAAAGTATTAATATATTCATATGATTTCTAAATTACTAACTTAATGTATTAATTATTAAATTAAAACATTAATTTCATTATTTTAATTTACTAATATATTAAGTTATTACTTAACATAACTTAATTTGGTAATTTTAAATTACCAACTTTAATTTATTACTTAATGTATTAATGTATTAATTCAAATTAATAACTTAAAGTACCAACTATATAACAATTAATGGTAATAAATTAATGTAATGTAAATGTTACCTAATACACACTATATATATATATTAGTTACATATACATATATATATATATATATTTATTTATTTATTTATTTATTTATTGTAATGTATTAATATAATGTCTAAATTCAAATATTGTAATACATTAATATAGATTATAATGTACAAAATAAAATTAATAATGCATTAATTAATTAGCAGCCCATTAATTAATTAATTAATGTTATTAATAGAATATATTAATAAAATATTTAAATATTTAAAATATATTAAAGTATTACATTATTTTAAAGTAAGAATAAGCAAATAAAGTATTTATATTCCATTAAAATAATCCATAAATAGAATATTGATACATTAATAAAGCAATGATACATTAATAATGTATTACAATATTATATTAAATAATACCTTATATTATAAATGTATTAACTCATTATTATAACGTTAAGTGAATTATATCATACTAATATATTTATACATTATTAATTATTAATTATTAATACATTAATAAAGTATTAATATATTATAATAACGCATTTATAAATAATTATAATGTATTAATACATTATTACATTAATATATTAAAGTATAAATTAAAGTAATACATTAAAAATATATTAACATATTGTTGAATTGAAAGTTAACTATTACATTAATTGATTAATATATTAATATAATATTCAAATTAAAGTATTAATATATATTGTAATGTACTAAATGTAAATCATTATTTAATTAATTAATTTTAATAATAGAATACATTAATAAAACAACTAATACATTAAAAATATTAGCATTTAAACATTGTGCATTATTAATAATTGATAAAGTTATACAATAATAAAATAATACATTAATAAGGTAATGATACTAATAAAGTACACAATGATGATACATCAATATTGTAATAATGATGATGATGATTAACATCCACTAAGAGATAATTGGTCTATCAGACCTTAAGAGGGTAAGGATTGCTTGTGATTTTAGAATTTTGTCAGGTTCTCAAAAAGAATTGAGAGAAGCTTCCAAGATCACCATACTTTGCTGATTTAATAGGTTAGGAAGGTTGGTAGTGACTGGACATTTTGAAAATTAAATCTAATATGGGTATATCAACAATCTAAGAGAAAGTGCTTTCATCTTCAACCTTCAGTGTCACAACACCTACACACTCTTTCATCCCATGGAGTTTTAGGAATTGACCAACGCTCAGCTTCACTATAGAGCTTCCGTGAGAATTTGTTCTTATCTAGCAATGCTTATTTTACTTTTACATAATTTTGATCTTCTAGATTAGGTTGATTACATCTTATAATAATCTTAATTTTCTTTTTCCTCTAACTCTTTATCACACCACACTTTTTCCTTAAATTTGATTTGACATTTTTTTTTTTTATGTTATTTTCTTTTTAGAAACAAGCCTCTCCCCAATAGTTTATCCAAGATCACATGCCTTTATGCCATCCTAGCTGAGTCGATGGTGGTTATGACTTGATTTGAAGCAATTTTAGTACCTCTTTGTCTCCATGTTGTTTAACTTGTTCTTATACATTAGGTATCTATCATAGCCATGCTCTCAATGGGGAGAGGCTTGTTTCTTTATGCCATTAAACACTAATAAAGTAATACAAAAGAGTAAAGTAATAATACATTAATAAAATGATGATATATTAATAAAGTATTAACAATGCATTATTATAATGCATTTATAAATTAGTATAATATATAAATACATTATAATTAATAAGCATTTATATATATTAATAAATAATATGTTGCTATAGTATTAATACACATAATAAATTAGTACACTAATAAATAATTTATGGTTCAATTCCCATAAATATAGCAAGAAATTGTTATCAAAGTATTTTAATACTAATAAAATATTATTAATTAACACATTACAGTTAAACTAAAATATTAAAAGGTAGTAAAGTTTTAATATTACATGAAAGTGATAAAGTAAAAACACATTCATAATACATTATTACATACATACAAAATATTAACCATGATACTAAGGTTGATCATGATTATGACTATGGTTGACTTTAATCATAAAAGACCACAAAAAATCATGCCCATGACTATGGGTGGTGTGTACATGTGTATTGGAAATGTTCATCAATGTGATGGTGGTGATATTTCACCACTAAACAAATGGAAATAAGCTTATGACAATGGGAAAATTTATGTTCATGTGATATTGAGAGATATTTATCATCATGAAACACTGGAAAATGTTCGTTCCATTGTGATATTGGGAAACAAGCTTATGACAAGTATCACATTGGGAAATGCTTCTTGTGATAATGTCACAAAGAGAAATGTTCATCAAGAATTTGACATTACAATGTTAGTCACATTAATGTTACGTTGGGAAATGTTCGTCAAAAATGTGGTTGATGTTGGGAAATTCTTCATCACATTGCAATGTTGGGAAAATTTTGCTTAACTAAAGTATCGCAGGAAAAATTGAACCCCAAAGCACCATTTAAGGAGGAATGCAAGTTTTTAATAGCTATGTCATTCAATGGGATTCGAACTTGCAGCGTTGAGGGTTGTATAATTTTATTATTAAATTAAATGATGTTCCAACGGCACTCCACTTTTATTCAATGGTGGTCAGGCCCGCATACGTACCTAAAATGGTGGTGTGTGGAAAGAGAAATACGTCATCACCCCAACTAAGTTGAACGCTCTTGATCCAATTTAAAGCATAATACAATGGTTATGTAGAGCGTTACCCACCAAATCAAAATATCTGAAATGCTTAAGTAAAAAAATAAAATTTAAACGGCAAATTTAAAAATATTCTTAAAATTATAATAAATATGATAAAATTAAAATTCTAAAAATTAAAAAATATATTTATATTACGCTGAAGAGTAAATGTTTTGAAAATTTTGAACATTTGTTTTAATTCTACAAGCTTTGTAATAAATTCTTAAATAAAAATAACAAAAATACTTAAATCACAAAATCCAAGAATGCTGAAAAATCATAATAAATGAAACAAAATTAAACTGAAAGCAAAATGAACTTAAACAATAAGAAAACGAGTAATAATTTAAAATTAAAAATAAAATTATTATTTAAAAGAGCACTCAAGTTCAATACGGTGTTTTATTATTTGCTTCACCGATTTTGGGAAAGATCGAACAAATTATGCTTTCCAATAATTATTGATTGGAACAATCGAAAGAAATGGATCTACTCACCTCACCATTAGCATTAAGAGAGGTTTATGCCGATGGAGATCTGCTCAAGCCAAAATGCATTCGCGCCTCCCTCGTTTTCAGTTCTCATAGATAACATTACATAACATTCCCATGCAAAAACACACAGAACATGCGCAAAGGAGGAGCACTCCAATGCAAAGCATACCAAACAAAACTGAGGAGATTAGGATTCAAACAAACATACCGAAGGAGAAGCATAGATGGACATGAGGATTCGATTCAAGAACTAATTAGGTATATGAATGCCTCACGCTTTATAAGTCTCATTATCAGAAAATTTTCACCCATCATTACTCGCTATGGGAGGGAGCTAGATGTCGAAAATTGAAAAATTCACCGAAAAATTGCATACCTCACCAAAATTCTATGCAAGTCTTCCCATCAAAAATATTGCTACAACTTGACCTTTCTTCCCTCTCACATATAACCAAAAAAAGAAAAATTCTAGGGCCCCCTATGGGTAAATCCGGGGCTTGACAGTAATTGACACAAACAATAATTGACACATATTATCACTATAGCATCCATGAGGAAAACACAGGGTATAATGTAATCTTCATCCAAGAAAATAAAGAGACACCCATACATGTCATGGTGGGCTATAGTAACAACAATTCATGGAGGTGACGCCGTGTGTCCGGTCCCTGAGCAGATCTGGCTCCTCCTCAATCAAATCATTGCGTCCTCCTATAGGACTAGTGGCGAGTCCTCCTCCTTGATTGGTGCGACGTTCTCTGAAGTCCCAAGTGTTTGAACTGATGCCAACACTGGTGGCTCAGCCTATGTTGTGTATGCTTCTTCTGTTGGGTGGTGGTGGATGTCATGTAATGGTGAAAGAAATTACAGGAATTGTGATTCTTTCCCATCCAAAATATCCAGGAAAAATCGTATATAATCCAAGTCCCGACGTAGCTCAAATACCAAGCCTTACACTACTGCAAGGCCTATCCGCAATCCATCTCGTGGTAGGTGCTAGAGCTGGTGTGTATACCATGAACCTCGGGCTTACTCTGCTGGGTGTCACCCCTCAGAATGGGCACTAAGCAGCGTGACATGGGCGATTGGGAGGGCTTGTGCTCCACCAGCCGGGGAGGAGCCACTGGTACCACCAAGTGGAGGCCAAATCTCAGAGGGGGGTTGGGTTGAATTCGAGAGAGGTCCCCGAGAAATCAAGCCACTCCAACTTGTAAGAAAAAGACGATGAGAGGTGTAGGAGGTTATTGGGATTATGACTCACTGTGCCAGGGAGGAGGATGAGGAAGGCGATGAGTAGGAGGAACTGTGGGAGGGTGCGGGTAGGGAGCGGAGTGCCAGACACGACCGACTGGGCTACCATCTCGAGCCTCGTTTGGACTTACCTCTCTGTTTTGACATCTTTGAGACATAGTGAGGGAGAAAACAACCAAGAGAGAATGATAACAAGCATAGGAGCATATGAGTGGAAGGTCGAGCTCTAGAGAAATCAACCACGAGAATGAGGCATCCAATACATCTGGTGGAATTCATAGTAACCAAGGATATGGTTTCCTCCGTTAAACCAACACACACGCTGATTAAATGCATATCAATGGTGTTGTTCCATCGAGGGGACAAAAATCCAAAGCAGGGGCACTGAGATTAATGACGCCCTGTCTCATGCAAAGTTTCCATCTAATAGGCATCTAGCAACGACTTGCTCACTGGAGAACAAAGGTAATATCATATCAAAACAATCACGTGTTTGTTGAAACGACTAATCTGAATTTTCACTGGCCCACCTACAAACGCTTAATCTCAAGGAATGTGGAAATGCAAAGTTTTATACATATTATTTTTCTTAATGAGTTAACCCGATAATCAACGGTTAGAGAAGTAATTTCTAATCATATGGTAAAAGTAAACAAGGTTACGAAGTATTCAGAAATGCAAGAAGTTATGAGCATTAAATTTCATCCATTGATTAGAGAGTACTACTAAGAATATGCCAGCATCTCAATTGTTAGCCATAAGATTAGAATTCCCCTTAGATTAAAAGGAAGTGATTAATTGTGCCCATTGTCGGGTGTATGCCTTTGGCATAATTAGTGGCTGAGGGGTGGTACATGCCATGCCAATGGCTATTTCCTCTCTAGCTGCTCCTTTGGACATGTGGCTCCCATTATGACCCCATCCAGGGAAAATACATTTTATTGTTAAACATTATAAGAAAAATTGTATTTTTAGTTTTCAAAAATTATTTATTTTGAATTTACAAATTTGTAATAAATTAATAACATAAATCTTTTCACTTTTGAATCTGATTTTAACCTTTACAATTATAAATCATTTTGATTATTCATCTTCCTTAAAAATGAGAATATATAATTAAAAATTATAATTATAATATAGCTAAATTTTATTGTTTGAGAATACATAGTAGCTCCGAGGAGGAGATTTCTCTCAGGAAGCTAGTGGAGTTTCCCTACATCTTCGAGGGGCCAATTGTATACCAAATTCACCTACTGACTTGTCGGCTGATCCAACATTCCGAGACCGTATTCGAGAACTCGTGGCTAGTGAATTCCAAAAGGTTTTGGCTGGTCCAGAAAATGAAACTTAGAGAAAATGAAAAGTGGCCATAAAATGAAACTCAATGTTGCACATGGCATGACATTACCAAACCTGCTAGCTTTGTAAATATTAAATGGTTGTGTTCCACATTTAGATCTCTCCACTCTGTAACAAAACTTTGATCTTTGTTAACCATAGTAAATTTTAAATATTTTCAAGTAAAAGTAAAAAAATAAACATGTAAATGGATGTCTTTATAACACTTAGGAAGTTAGTGGTTGAAATCACAACCATTGATTTATTGGGACGACTAAGAATATTCCATCAATATTTAATCTTATCCATACAAAACTGATTAAGCACTAAAAACCTATTAAATGTACCCATTGTCAATAAGTGTATGCCCTTTCTGCATAATGATACGTTATTAAAAGGTTATGATAAGGTTGTTTTGACATAATCCATACCATTGTCAATGCAATTTGGCTCCACATATAAGTCAACATCTTCTGGATACAAATATTCGTAAGTCAACAATATGGAAAAAATGTTGAGAAAACACTTGCAGTGTTCGGCTCTCAAACTCTTGTTAGAAACCCTAGCTGTGTCGTGAATGAAAGGGAGATCACACTAGCCATAATTTCCACTCAAGGGAAAACATGCGATGAGTGCACGGCATGTCGAGCTAGACCAAAAAAACCTGCAAGAACAACCGACGACGGAACCCTTTCGCGGAAAGCACATTTGCGAAAAGTGTGCTCCTCTTTATGTGTTGTGTCGATCGCATGATTTTTGGATGCTCTTCGTAGAAACTGTTAGTGTCTATTAAGAATCAAATCCTCGATGTCACGAAAGACTCTGTGTACTCCTTCATGTAATGGGCAAGCATCGTGTAACCCTCCTTCACCGTGATTTTTTCCATAAATAACTGTAGTTTGGAAATCGTACAATGTCCATATTTAATGCCTTTTTTTCTTCGTATTTGAGGGGCTCCGAGGTTCTCATTGCTATGATTCTTGAGAGCCTCCAAAGGGTGTAGTATGTGGGGGGTTGAGTTTTGATCCATAGGATCTTTTAATGACTCTGGTTGAGTTTTAATTTTGCATGCGTTAATTAACCATTTGAGAAACTTAATGAAAGAATGAGGAAAGAAGAGGAATTATGACAGCCATATACACATATGCAGATCTGAAAGGAAATAATAGATAGCAAACCATAACACGATAATTGATAACGGAGTTCGACACAACTTTGCCTACGTCTCCGGGACTTTGTCTCTGTGGGAGAGGCTTCTTTATTTATTTTCAAAATCTCAAAAGTACATCGCAGTAGTGCCAATTGGCGTCATGTTCTTCAAGATCTCTAGAACCCTGCAAAGAAAATGGCACACAAAACAGACGTCCGGAGCTCCCAGAAATGGCTCGCAAGCATCTGCTCCTCAATAGCTTCCCTACATAAAAATGGCTTTAGCTTGGCTTCCCTTCAACATAACTCTTATTTTTCTTGTCCTCTGACTATCCTCCATGGCCTCAACCAGGACTGGTTTATATAGATCTGAAGTTGGTTATCCATCTCCAACTTCCTCCCAAAGTCTGGGCTCCAAAAATGCCCAATATCTCCCAAAAATGGGCCAAATCATCCATTAACAAGCATAATATAAAAAAAAATCCACTAAACATTATAAAAAAACCCATTTTTGCAAATATTTGGGGATAATCCCCCTTTGTCCTGCCCGCGCACCCTTTTAATGGTCATATGGTAGTTATATTTGGCCAAGCGCTAGCCCAAAGGTTAAGCGTTGGCCCTTTAAAAGTGTTGGCTCTTCGATTTGTGCGTGTCCCATGGGACCATTCCTTATCCTCTACGTTATGCGTCTGTGCCCCCTTTGGGTTGTTGGTCGTATAGACCATGGGTTAAAACCATGGGCTAGGGCTTAGCCCCAACCCCACTTTTCGCCACCATACAATACTTTGCAAATTAAAATAAAATAATGTGGATGCATATAACAAGGAACACGTATGGTGCATTGGCATTTGGTCATTTGTTAAGGAGTTGGACTAATCAAGAGGTCATGGGATCGACCCCCATGGACTCCAAATAAACTTTTGAAACATGCCACTTTGACTGATCAATCGGTGCCATGTGGCTGCCCATGACTGGGCCACGTGGCACCTCCCCATTCGACGGACTAATGCCACTTGTCAGCTATTGACTGGTCCAGTTGCCATCCACATGTCTTCCACCAGTGAGAGAGTTCCATGTCACCTCCTGCATAGTCAGCATGTTGATGGCATGCTGACATCAACATTAACTTTTTGACGAGTTGACCTTTGACTTTTTCCCTGTTTGGGATTTCGATCAGAACACGATAACTTTTGTACATGGAGCCTATTTGATGAAGTAAATATATGGCCAGAATCAGGAAGAAGAGACAGACACAATGGCATTGGTTTCGTCGGATTCTAAGCACCTTCATTTTTTAGCATTTTTTTAGCCCTGTGAGGCTTCTGGATCAAGGTTGGATTTAAGGGCATTTTGGGGAAGAGATTTCTATGAGAAGATACCTTGGCATGAATAGGCAATGCTGAAGAAAATCAAGTGAGTCCTTAATCAATATGGCACCTCTTATTATAATCACAATGAAAAAGTTTGGCTCGCATTACTATGATGGTAACGAGATAGAAGTTGGTACGATTCAATTTAATATTTTGGGTTCTAAGAATTGATTGTGTCGTATCTCATAGAGTTTAATGTTGGATGTTGCATTGTCGATATTAGTTTTAAGAAAAAATTGTGAATAATTGATAAATTCCCTAGTTAGTAGGTGGAAAAACTTGCAGCTATTCTTTCTCTCTAATTTATTATCAAGAACAAATGATGGATTTGAATTTTAACCAATAATTAAAGGAAATAAGAAATTGATGATAAATAATCAATAGGAATCATCATCTCTAGCCTATCTAGATCACCCA
>SNQJ01S0166426.1:0-20980 GCA_010110895.2 Picea sitchensis | reverse complement strand
TTGTTTGTGCTCTGTGTAAAGCTAGAGCACCCAATCACAACATATGATTTGTATTAGGCATAGGGAATACCACCTACAGCCATTCATTTTCCTCAAAATGCAACACAAAGATCCATTCCTTCAACTCATGTGTTCCACTAGTTACCTACAACTATGTATGGGTATGTAAATTAGCTACATCTATCTCTATAAACAATAAGTATTGTTTTTGTATTTGTAAATAGCAATGATTAGGATAGGTGATTTGCATCTATTCTCACTTGATCATGTTTTGAATGGAAAATTTGTGAATGAACAATTGTTGAGTTCGAAATTGCAAATATCTGAAGTGTGTTATTCAATTGTCTTTATAAAGTTAGCACACTGTGTTTAATAGGATGTAGAGATATGGTTGATGTGGGTATAACAGAATTGTAGTGTGCTTGTTCTCCATTGTTTTGGCGTTGGCCTTGCACCTCAAAGAAACAAACCAAATGGTCCAAGCATTAAAACCAAATATGGAATAGAGTATTTAAGAAATTGTTGTGGTGTCAATAAACAAGTCTTTTATTCAATTCTAAGAAAATATTTAAGAGAATGTTTTTTTTTTGCAAAGGATTTGTGTTGACGAAATGGACAAGCCATAGGCCCGTCGTTTTTGGATCATAAGGTATCAAAGCAAGTTCCGAAGACTTGGAGAAGCCCTGCATGGTAAACCCCTGCAGCGTGTACCAAAACAATGGAGAAGCATTGTTGTCGGGACTATTGTGGAGCAGAAAACCTAGGATGGTTGGAATACCTCATGAACATAAGAGGGAGGATCCAGAAGCCAAATTTGCTCGGTTGGAGAAAATCATTGCTACATTGACATAATTGGTAAGACAATTGTTGATGAAGAAAGATAGGGGAGAAAACTTAGCAAATACTAAGCATGAAGACAAGGCACACTAAGAAGATTCCACATGCAATGATTCAGATAAATACCATTTTTTTTCTTCATCTTCTAATATTCCTTTCAAAGTTGAAACAAAACTTAAAATACTCGTGTTTTATAGACAAGTTAGTGTTGAAGTCTTGAATCACTGGTTGAAACAAATGAAAGTTTATTTTGGCCTTTATCAAATCCAAGATACATAGCAAATTCTTTTGCACATTTGAAGATGATTGGACATGCTCTGTTTTGGTGGGAGAGCTATGTGGATGCATTGAGGAGGCAAGAAGCTCATGATTACGAAATGGGAGGACTTCAAGGCATCACTAAAGTCACAATCATCATACCATAGGTTGCAAAGAGGGGTAACTCATGAAGTGGTAGTACCTTCGGCAAGAATATGGACAAGGGGTGCAAGAATATACTTCTAAATTCATGAGGCAAGCCATCGGGTTGGGTATTTCTTTGGAAGAGTTTGGGGTGGTGGTGAAGTACCTTGGAGAACTTTCCAACGATATCTGAAGGCAGTGGCAGTTTCTTAGTGTGAAAAGTATAGACGAGGCGAGCAAGAAGGTTCTCTATATAGAGTTGAACTCCAAGAAGGGGTAGCAACATATGGGCCTAGAAGAAACCAGCAAGAGAAGAGACAAAAAGATGATAGACGCGGAAAAAAAAAGAGGGGTCATAATAGGCATCGCAAACATTGTGACGTGGACGAGCACACGATAGAGAAGTGTTGGAAACTTCATCTTGAATTGTGTCCAAAGTGGTTGAAGTCCAAGGGGAAAGCAAAGGCAGCTACTGAGACAAAAGAAGTGGTAGAAAACACCTCTAATCTAGATGAAACCATAGTTTGCACCACATTCTAGCAACCAAATACAAGTGGAGATAAACATGCACTATTCCGACTCAAAGTTCAAGTGAAAAAACAAAAAGTAAATGCTATGTTTGATAGTGGTTCTCAATGTATTCATATTTCTAAAACATTAGTTGATGAGGTTAGTCTAGAAACTTATGATCTAGTCAACCAAGTTCACTAGCATGGTTGCAAAGAAATTATGTGATGAGAATCACTCGGAGATGCAAAATCAAGTTTGTCATTAATGCTATCTATGTTGATAAATTAGATTGTGAAGTTGCACCATTAGATGCCCTCTGGAGTGATGTTTGGTAGCCCATACATGTGGGATAGGGATGCTACATTCTACATGAGAGAAAATAAATATCACTTTGTCAAGGGCAGACAAACAAAAAAAAAGCAACCTTCATCAATGATGGAATGGTGGATATGGAGAAGCAAATGGAGGCCATGTGCTTCCATCTCCTTAATGGTCCAACTTTTGGGGACCAAAACCCTACAAATAGGGATGTGTTATCTGAATTAGATCCTCACCAAAAAAAATTGTAAATTTTGTAATAAGTAATTAATTTTTTTGGCAAAGTCGAAAAAATGTACAAAATTTACTTGGAAGTTGAAACGCACAGTTGTGATGGTTAACCTCTTAATATAATGCATCAAAAATGAATGTTGTGATGGAGAAAAACATCAATGGGTAAAGATGCAATGAGAACTTGGGAAGCTTCAAGGACAATAACAGATATGAGAACTTGAAAAATGCAACCTTATTGAAGATCGGAGGACGAAGGAGTCAAGGAGCATTTCCACAATGAGCAAAGGTGTCTACGAGCCATGGCCATCTGCAATTTCTTTTGCGAGTAACAATGCATGAGATTTTTGAGTATGCATAGCTCACCCTTTGTAATGGATTTCCAAAACATAATAAAACCCCAATGGATCTAGTTTTTCACAATTGGATTCCAGGATAAATCTTTGGTTAAATGACACTATGTACGCCACAAGCAATGTCCCAAAATTGCAACAATTTCTCAACTCTATTGTCCATTAATCCCCATCTAAAATTGTTGGTTCACCTGGTTAAAAGATGGCTTCTCCATTGTTTTAATGGACAGCTACAGTTCAACTTCTCACACTTAGTCATCAATTCACCTTTAATCAAATCGTTAGCTTGCATGGAAACATTTGGCATGCCTGTACAACGTTGAAACATTTGTTAATTTGTTGGGCTTTTTAAAAATTATATGCATGTACATAAACCTCGGGCTTGATAACTTGCTGGTACAAAAAGTATTGTTTGTGCTTTGTATAAACCTCGAACTAGAGTACCCAGTCACAGCGTATGCTCTGTATTAGGCAAAGGAAATACCACCTACAGCCATTCATTTTCCTCAAATGCAGTGATCAATTCCTTCAACCCCTCTGTTCCACTAGTTACCTACAGCCATATGTATGGGTATGTAAATTAGCTACAGCCATCTCTATAAACAAATGTACGTATTTCTATATAGCAATGACCAGGATGAGTGATTTGCATCTGTTATTACTGGGTCATATTCTGAATATAAAAATTGTGAATGAACAATTGTTGAGCTGGAAATTGCAAACATACGAAGCATGTTATTCAGTTCTCATTACAGAGTTAGTGCACTGTGTTTAATATAAGGCGGAGATAAGGTTGATGTGGGTATCACAGAACTGTAGTGTGTTTATTCTCCATTGTTTTGGCATTGGCCTTGCAACGTTGAAACATTTGTTTATTTGTTGGGCTTTTTAAAAATTGTATGCATATACATAAACCTCAGTCTTGATAACTTGCTGGTATAAAAAGTAATGTTTGTGCTTTGTATAAACCTCAAACTAGAGCACCCAGTCAGAGCGTATGCTCTGTATTAGGCAAAGGAAATACCACCTACAGCCATTATTTTTCCTCAAATGCAGTGATCCATTACTTCAACCTCTCTGTTCCACTAGTTACCTACAGCCATATGTATGGGTATGTAAATTAGCTACAGCCATCTCTATAAACAAATGTATGTATTTCTATATAGCAATGACCAGGATGAGTGCTTTGCATCTGTTATTACTGGGTCATATTCTGAATATAAAAATTGTGAATGAACAATTGTTGAGCTGGAAATTGCAAACATCCGAAGCATGTTATTCAGTTCTCATTACAGAGTTAGTGCACTGTGTTTAATATAAGGCAGAGATACGGTTGATGTGGGTATCACAGAACTGTAGTGTGTTTGTTCTCCATTGTTTTGGCATTGGCCTTGGCATCTCGAAGAAACAAATCAAATGGTCCAAGTATTAAAACCAAATATGAAATTGATGCAATTGATATGATGTCAATAAACGAACCATCTATTAAATTCTGAGCAAAGATTTCAGAGAATAAACTCTGTTCCATAGAAAATCCGTGTAGATGAAACAGGAGCCATTCCATTTTCGTATCAACCATGGTAAGGGAGCATACCATTGCACTTGTGATTACACTCTCACTTTGGGGGATGTTCCTAGCAAAATGTACTGAAACAAGTCACGAGTGGTTTTTCATGGCTTTTAATCTTTTTGCATTTGAATGTTTTCAATTTTCAATTAACTCAAGTAGCTGCCAAAACTTTATTTTTATTCTTGTATAACATTTCAGAGGCTGATGAAGAACATTCAAAATAGAGAATAATAATAGAAGCCAGAACCAAGGTCCTGGGCTCTTATGAATGAAACCTGTGTTTAAACCCTATGGAAAACATGAGAAAGCAGTTATGTTGAGAAAACACTAGTCCGTGTTAATGAAGCAGCGTGGAGTTCATAATGTCCCATGAAAAAACAAAATAAAAACATTTACCAAACCAAAAGAAAATACAAAAATAAATAGGTATCATATTTTCAATCAATATCTGATGAGAACATATTTATACAACTGTCAGACAAAATTGAATAAATCTCAATCCTACTAGAAGTAGGAAAAGCATTTCTACATCCTTCTTTACAGTAAACTCATTGTATAAATCTCAATCCTACTAGGAGTAGGAAAAGCATTTCTACATCCTTGTTTACAGTGAACTCATTGTAAATAATAATGTTGCTTCATCACCACCTCATATTTCACAATTTTTTTAAATCCATTGTCGTTTTAAACGCAGATAGGAGATGAAATATACATCAATCAAGCACACGTTCTTTTCAACTGCAAATGCTCTATACCATGTGTTCAAGGCATGAAAAATCCATGCACAGAACATATGGAAGTAAACCATATCAAACACGTAGGTGCCATTAGCTCAATCCCATGATTCTTTCTTCTACATGAATAACAGAATTTCTAAAGACGGCTTATTATAAATCCAATAGTGGATCTAAGAACACTTCATCCACACATCCAAAACAAGGAACACAATATTTACTGTGTAACAGCCCTTCAACACATCTTGGCAATTTCTCACTGCTAGAACACCTGATAAAGAACCTTTAAACATTACCAAAAATGAACTATTATAATTCAGAGGCCGTATTTAGTTGACATACAAAGCATATGAAAATAAACTCAAATACATTAAGCAAAGCATTAAAAGGAAAAATAGGAGGGTGGAGGGGGTAAACCTGATGGCAACAAATTTACCATAATAACTAGGAAAAATAAAGCCTCCAATGATCCAAAGCTCCAACGACAGTAAACACTTAAGAAAAACAAATGTTCACCCCACTATCATAAAAGGTAAAAGGTCCATAGTGTCTGTCAAATAAGGTTCACCATTGAATTCTAAGTGCAAAGCAATAGAGGTTTACAAAGCACCATCCAAGAAATTAAAACATAAATGATCCAAAGCCAACAGAGATAGTATCAAGGTAAAAATGATAGTATTTTCCCCCACTAGTGGGAATTGGATCTGGTTTTGGGAGTCTATTCAGGTAGCTCTAATGGGGAGGGACAGGCTCTAGGGACACAACACCCCATCTTGAGATCACGATTATGACACATGCAAAGAAAATAATTTCAAGTTGGATAAATACAAATTTGAAACCTGAAAAAAACAGCAGGCAATCCTCTTGTCCACAAAGACCACCACCTTTTATGTACAGATAATACTCCATGTTCGGAAATGAGCTACATGATAAATCAACAATTTAGAAAAGGCACAGATATTTTACAATCTCTAATATTTTTATAAGAAAAGCCACCACCTTTTACGTAGAGCTACCACTCCATGCTTCAAAAATGAGCTAAATAGTACACCAAATTTAGAAAAGACATATCTTTCACTCTTTAATATTTTTATATGCCTCTACTTATAGCAGTGTAATTGCAAAGTGCATAAAGAATATCTGCCAGCATTCATCAAATAGATAAACTCAATGCAATTGAAACCCAACTGCTTATTCCACAAAAGCTAACCAACCAATAAAACATGCCACATACAATCCTTCATAATCAGGCAAGATGCCCACATACAGACATAAGCAACAACAAATAGAATCACTTAAGGCTGACTGTTGTGATAAAAGTCCCCACAATTGACTGAACTTGTCTATAAAGGGGGCGTAGGGACCAACTGACGAGGCAAACTAAAAAGGTCCTTGCCTGCAAAAGGAGTTGTCCATTCATGAAATACAACAGATGATGTTGCATTTCCAGACTCATTTACAGTTTTCTCTTGCAATCCAATCCCAGTATTATTATCCCTCCCCTTTGAACCTAGCCATATATCATAACAGCCACTATTGTCTTCTGATTGACTGGAAGCTACAGATAAATGCTGTAAACTTCCTTCACAATTTACATTATCTCCTAACTTTCCCATGGAAGGGAAGCCACGAGAGAATCCGATGGAGCTGGAATCTTGTGGACTACTGGGTGATGGTGTAACACTCCAATCGATATTTGTGTAATCACAATTAACCATGGACCCCATACTCCAATCTGCAGATGATCCTGTTACTGCTGGACCCCACACTGTAAAAGGCCCCGAGGAAGAATTAGATACGTTCAATGGACTCAACAAAGTTGATGATGGCATAGAGGTATCTGAAGAGCCAAAACCCATTTGTCCTGAACTCCAACCTGCAGTCACAGAATCCACAGAACTAGATAGATAGGGCTGAAAATGACCCTGAAAATCCGCAATACCTTTAGCTGAAATTCCCACTGGAACCTTGCCCACTGTAACCCCTTTTAAATGATCTGTGCCTGTAGACCCATTGTTGTATTGGAAGTTTGACGGCACAGAAGAATCAACATAATTCCCATTCCATCCAGAAGAAGGTAATATCAATGATGCAGAAGAAACTCCTACACTAGCAACAGGGAGCTGTGTTGTGTAAGATGACTGAGGACGCTGCATTACAACCACAGGTTCTCTTGCAGTCACCTGGACTGCTTTAATATCAGACCCTCCAGTTCGGTGCCTAATTTCAACAGGCACTGTCTTAGTAGAATTCCCAACCTGTACATTATTGATCACAGGATATGAAACAGATGGAGCAGAGGTCGAAGATGGCCACGAAATAGGAACTGGCACTTTCTTCTCAGCTGGAGATGGTGGTCTTTGCCACTCACCCTTTGCTTGCACCCTTCTTAAAGGTTGAGTGCTTTTTATTGTTCCTTCTGAAGCTGCAACTCTTGATGGGGTTGCCTGTGTTTTTCCTTTTGCATAATTAAAATCCTTTTCTTCTCGCCTCTGATGATAAGATAGTGGCACTGTAATGATGTTTTTGACCTGAATTAGGTTGCCTCTTTGAGATGGAGGCTGAGCAGGAGTAGCAGATTGTCTATTACTATTTCCAGGTATGTCCTTTGTGGCCTTTGTCACTGATGATGCCATTTTATCTTCACCCTTTGATGGAGAAACTTCTTGTCGACGGCCGCGTAGTATTTCTGCTGCCTTTTCCAAATCACCTTCGCAACCCACAATAATTCTTTCTACCTCGGCTCTTGGACATTTATATTTTATTTCCATACCTGCAATATGAGCAAGCTCTTCAGATATATCTATCTTCAGATTACCTGCTGTGCTTTGGTCTTCGTTAACGTGACCTGCCCCTCCTTCAAGGAGCCAATTTACTGAATCCTCAACTCGACCCTCATTCAACATAAGGGCATTAGTTGCACATTCTGATGTAAAACCCATCGCAACAAGCTGCTGAGATAGTACTTCCAATTTTCTAGACATGAGATAGCCCGTACAGCGGTCCCTTAGTTCCTGTGCACGCTTCTCTTTCTGGCGCTGATGCTTCCTTTCATTCTTATGACGAATTTTCTCACGTCTATCATTTCCACCTATCAAGCCTGGTGGATTCTCTGATCTGCCTGTTCCATTTTTGTCTTTTTGGTCTTCTGATTCACCGGAGCAGCTACCATTGTTGGAAAGTGAATCACAATCTGTGTTAGTTGCATGAGAACCAGAATTGTCATCAATGTCATCTCTATTTTTAAACCGCCCATTATGCGACGAGGCCCCTGAAGAGACAGTTACTGAGTCGAGCATATGAAATGTGTGTGATTCAGGATTGTATGCAGTGGCAGAGGTACCACCATTTGTTAATACATGCTTAGATGAGACCTTCTGATCTTTCCCTGAGGACTTCTCCTTGGACTTTGATTTGACTGCTGGTGACATCGCTGCAATACCCTCTTATAAACCAGCTGCCACTCTCCACCAAAACCTTTTGATTTCACAAAAACAAAATGTTTAATTGCTTCAGCTGTTTAGAAATAACAGCAATAGAGATATAACCAAATCACATCTTCATGCTGTACTAATTGATCTAGAAAACATTATTATCAGTTTCTATCACACATTAATCACGGATTATATGAAGCCTTAATTTCATGCTTGACATTAGAAAATAGACTATATGCGTAGATTGCATACAACACACACATCTTGCCCTCGTTCAAGTCTAGACAAATATAATAAGCACCTTGTGAAACGAGATTTGAGTACACACAGGGTGAGAAGAGATTAGCATTCTCATTTTCCATTCTACTCCTGGACAGAATTTCAAGCCCACACAAAGGATATCATGCTTGATATTAGAAAATATACTAGAAGTATAGATTCAATACAGCAGAACACCATCCTTGGTTGAGCCAATTTGAGTCTAGACAAATATAATAGGTGCCTGGTAAAATGAGATTTGGGTACACATAGGGTGAGATGAGAATAGCATTCTCATTTTCCATTCTACTTCTGGACAGAATTTCTGAAACTAGTAGACTCCTGGAATAATGTGCAGATGGATTAATGTGGTAATACTCCCTTTGAAACTAATACTACTGTAGTATCTTGGGAATAATTTCCCATTTGAAATGGTATGCCGCTAAGTACAATCATATTCTCATGTAATTGCTGAGATTTCTGTGGTGAGGAGTGTTTTTGGGTGAAATCGGAAAAACCACAGTACTATCCATTGAATGTCAACGTTTCGGATCCATATCAGGATCCATAATCAGGACAAGAAGCCTGATGATGGATCCATATTCTCATGACATGGACCCTCCCAATTATCTTATTTTTCCCCCTACCTAATTGTGTTTAGTTTTTGTCTATGTTGCAGGAAACACCTATTTGGCCATGTCCCAATATCCAAAATGCCTGGAAACATTGAAAAGGGTACAAAACACCTTAGAAATGCCACCGGTCGTACCATACAATGTTTCCAAGTTTGGAAATGCCGTATGGTACAGCTGGTGGTGTTTCCAAGGCATTTCAGACATTTCCAGTGACGTTTTGGGCACTTTATTTGGAAGTTTTTGGGCCCACCTAAGTGCTCAATAGAGGCATGGGACCCATTGGAAAATATTGCCCTGTCTGTGCAAATGACCCTTTAAGACAAAACAAAGATAGAGGATTGTGCTTTGAGGAGTTTGTCACCTTGGTAATTAATGGTAATATTAAACTCTTAAAATAAAAGGATAGAAAAGGTACTTAAATTTTTAACATTACCATTAATTGTTTCAGGATGTTTGAGTGGTTCCAAACACATTGGACTTCATATAGAGAAAATATAATTTCATATCCCATTCATAAGGTTCTTTTCTCATTCAATAAAGCATTGTGCATATACTGTGATGTACTAGTTTGCATGGAATTATTTAGACATATGGTTCACAAAAGCATCCAAAGCTAATTTTGCTTTAGGTATGATATTACATACAATTTTTTTATGCATCTGGATACATGACCAGAGAGGATTGATATCAAGCACAGCAAAGTACAGAAATATTACCACACAATGGGGCATTGTAAGCACCATCAGAATTTTCCAAGTATATACTTATCAATATCAACAGATATTCCTCACTGCATTCAAGTGCCTTTAAAAGGAAGATAAGTCGTCTGTGAAACTCCACAGTTGTAAGAGTTGTGATGAGGATAATTGTCTAATGTTAAAGAAGCCATCTTATATGAACTCGCCATCAGACAGTTTGTACTATCAGAAATTGAGGTATATAGCTCATATAGAGTGAAAGCATGGGATCGAGGTGATAAGCATCAGTGCAAACACCAGCTAAGTTACATGGTTCGAGTTCAAGATCGGATTTGGAAACGATTAGGTTCAATTCAGATTCAAATTTTCCAATGAGGTTCAGATGAGGTTTGTCTATATACATTTTTCAACATATATACATATATACATTTTTCAACATATATACATATATATTAACATTAAAATCCCCTTGAGGCTTGGCTGCTTGATATAGTCTACAGAGTTAGACTACAGCGGTCAATGCTCCACGGATACAAATCCCATGGGCCATGGCACAAGCTACAGGCTACAAATTGAGTTGTGGGGAATGGCATGGGCTATAGGCTACAGCTTGAACTCTGGACCATGGCAAATCCCCTGGAAGCTGGTCGCAACGATGGTGATGGGCTCACAGGCTGCAACACAAGAAGTCCCTATGGGTCATGGGCCATTGACCTAGCAAGTATACAGTGCATCTGGCAATGGTAATGGAGGGTCAAATTCACACTGACCAGAGTCGAGAGTCGAGACTATAGTCAATGTTGAGCAGCCACACAATCAAGGGATTCCACTGTCCAGTTAGTAGGGTCGAGGGTCAATAGCAACAGAGAAAGGGTCAACAGCATGAGAAATGGAGTCAGGTTGCCTGAGTGATGGGTGAACAAAAAAGTCTGAGGAGGATTATAAGTCAACAGCTATAGGGTTAGCAAAAAACATTATAATTTATATAAAAAATGAAAAACTCCAATAAAAACCAAAATTTGCCTATAACTTCAAATTCGACTTAGGGTTCGCCCTTCAGGTTCAAATTTGACTTGAGATCCGACAGTGAGGTTCGACGAACCTCATCGAACTTGATAAATTTTTTTAGTTTCACAGAATTTCAAACCTCAGGGTTGAAGTTCAGCAAACCTTGTGACAGATCACCAATGTTCCCAGCAACCAAAGTGATTACCCCCCCCCCACCTTGAGTTCAGGTTCGAAGACGAGTAGGTTCAGATAAAATTCGAATTTTCTGATGAGGTTTGAATAGGTTTGTCTATATACATTTTTCAATATATATATATATATATCCCCTTGAGGCTTGGCTGCTTGGATAAAGTCTACAAAGTCAACCTACAATGATGACTAGTCTGTGAATACAAATCCCATGGGCCATGGCACTGGCTACAACCTGAGTTGTGGGATATGGCATAAGCTATAGCTTGAGCTATGGGCCATGAAAAATCCCCTAGATGTTGGTCACAACAAGGGAAACAGACTTGCAAGTTGCAACAAAAGAAGTCTCTATGGGTCATGGGCCATTGACCTAGCAAGCATACAATTTGTCTGTCAGTGGTAATGGAGGGTCAAATTCGCACTAACCAAAGACATGAGACTACAGTCAATGTTGAGCAATCGCACGATCAAGGATTCCAGTTAATAGGGTCAAGGGTCAATAGAAATGAAGAGAGGCTCAACGGAATGAGCAATGGAGGCGGATTGGCTAAGTGAGGAGTGAACAAAAAAGTGTGGGGAGGATTCTAAGTCAACAACTCAAGGGTTGGCAAAAAAATTATAACTTATAAAAAATGAAAAAACCTCATCAAACCTAAGAAAAATTTTTAGGTTTGTCGAATTTCGAACCTCGAGGTTGAAGTTCAACAAACCTTGTGACATAGATCACCAGTGTGCCTAGCAACCAAAGTGAATAACCCCCTTGAATTTCATTTCCTATATTTTGAAAGTAGAGAGATGCAAGTAGAACAATATCTAAAGAAAACAAAGAAAGAAAGGAAAGAACAATCAACAATGCAATAGCCTAAATGCAAAACAATGATCGTTTTCAACTTCAAAAACACTACTTCCCCAAATACTCTTATGCAAAAGGCCAAACAAAATCTAAATTCAATATCATTAGACTTCCAAACCAAGCTAACAACATACATTTTTCCCTTGAACAATTACTCCTAGAGAGGGCATATAATAAATGTAATCTAAGCATGACAATCTATTGTTGACATTGACTATATGAATGGCAACAGTATAGCCCAATGGGTTAGCTCAACCGATTGTCACTAATGTTGATGGGCATTTCCATTTTGAATCCTCTTGGGTGAGGCGCACTAATCTACGCCAACCGGTTTACTAGAGATGCAATCCATGAATGTAGGGAAGCATCCCTTGGGTTTTCCCACAAGGGTTTCCTTGGGAAAAAAATAGCAATAGTAAAACTAAAGCCATATAGGCTCCACTTGCTCCCTCACAAATCAAATAAGAAAAAGATAACCATTTTAAACTGGGTGAAACATACTACTTCTCAGGAATTTCACAAATACAAATTCAAACTACTCTGGTTAATTGAGTGTTCCCATAAGACTGCCAAAATAGTGCTCTGCATATCGATCTGGTGTTTTCACTAACAAGTGCTAAGAGTAGTGAAATAGAAAAACGATTCAGCTATGAAAAGTTCTAGACAGAGATTTGCTAACTGAAGCATTTCAGGACTAAGCGTAAATGACTGATTGAGTGATAACAGTGAGAAAGTAGCCACTAGCACAGCTTGCCACAAACTAAGGGTCCCTCCAATGATTAAACATAAAAAGTGTCCCTATATCGCCTTCCTTTGCTTCAGTATATTGCTCACACTGTCTATAATGGATCTATCACGAAAAATCTGAACAGAAAGTGAAATCTAATTTTATTGCTCTTGGCAGATGAACAGAGAAAAAAATAACCAAGATACACTCTTATAGGAACAGAGAAAGATGTATCTAGATGACATTAAAAAGAAAAAAATGTCTCTACAACCACTATCCTGAATTGATGTTTGCCCAGGGAGAAGACAGGTTTAAGCTGGATGAGCATCCATGAATGAAGTGAAGGGGAAAGATGGTTGCTACTCGTACAATAGTACCCTGGCCTAAAGACCTTCAACTTTCACTGTCGGTATGGTAATAGTAAATTACTAAATACACATTAAAATAAATCCATTTTACACATTTAAGCAACAGCCCAGCACTCCCTTTGAGCACCATATACACTAATCGTTGGCTGGACTTGGGAAGTGTTTTATGAAGGTGGACGAGAAACTAGCCTCCAAATCCAAACTTAGAGAAACGATGTGGGAAATAGGGGAAGCCACAACGCTCCGAGAGATTATGTTGAAAAGTGAGCCAAACTGAGATGCAGACGTGGAGAGGAGGAAGGAACACTGGTGTGAGCTGGACCATTTCATGCATTCAACACAGGCAGAGGCAGAGAAAAAGATGGATGTTGGAGAGCGGAAGCTTGATATCATCTGCCTGTAGAGTAGAATTGAGGAGGCTGACAATGATAACAAGCTACGGATGAAACATTTCTTCAAGCAAATGTCATACCATTCAACACAGGCAGAGGCAGAGAAAAAGATGGATGTTGGAGAGCAGAAGCTTGATATCATCTGCCTGTAGAGTAGAATTGAGGAGGCTGACAATGATAACGAGCTACGGATGAAACATTTCTTCAAGCAAATGCCATACCAAGGCATTCAACCCTCCCTTGGTCTGGGCAGCAATGGCAACTCCACAACCCAGAAGATGGCCAATCCGCTGGGATGGTGATAAGTTTTAACTTTCCCTTCAGTTTATCTTATTAGCCTGTACCATCTGCCAATTCTTTGAAAAAAAATGATACTTCTAGTCCCTGTTTCACCATAGAGGGAGTTAAGAAACTGCTACTTTCTGTATATTTATGTTACGTTGATGTGACATTTTTACCACAAAAGAAAATAAACAATAGCCCAGCAATATAGCCTGCTTATTGTTCTTGCTCCGCACTCAGTGGCCACTAGCACTTCTAGTTACTTTGCACCATGGGACATTTCTCTTTCATGTATACCACACGTGTGCCCATTTTCGAGATACAATCGGAATACAGACTCATAAGCTCAGCACCTACTAAACACCTCATTTACCTAGGCCATGCAAGCTCGCAACTGAATCACACGGAAAGATTATGTAGTGCAAGATGCAAGTATCCTTCGCCAACGAAGTCGAAAAATGATGAGAAACTCAAAAGGCAGAAACGGCTTAAGTTTCCCTGTATCTTACCTTTTTACCCGTGCAGGTTCCGCAACTGAATCACACCCTTATTGAAAGAATCACTAGTGCAAGATGCAAGTAGTCTTCACCAAAGAAGTCAAAAATCGATAAGAAACTTCAAAAGCAGAAATGGCTTACGATTCCCTGTATCTATGTGTCCGCTGCATGTGGATACTGCATATCCATGGATCCACCACTTTTACAGGAAAATCAAAATACTCCTCTACTATTGCAATTAATTGCGTGAATTGATCTGCTTTGTTCAAAATTCCACTCCTTCCAATTTTGCTTGATTCAAGTTTACCCGCTTAGATGCCAAACAATCTCATACAAAATTGATCCGATAAAAAAGGAAGAGAAGAGACAAATAGCCATGACATACAAAGTCAGGTAAATTTGTTTCTACCATAAAGTGATCATCAAATAAGGCAATTCCCGTTCATTAATAGAAAAGCATGCATAAAGGCCAGAGTTGAAAAAGATTTACCACAAAGCTCGGGCTGATGCGAGCCGAACTTTGACCTAGTTAGGGGTTGCAAGCCGCAGAACCCTAAGGAAAATACGAAGGAAAATGCTCTCTCAAACCCTCGGAGTAAATTAGCCACCGGAAATGTATATAATCGAAGATCTTGCGATGAAATCCTGGCCACTATTATTTTCATCACAAACCCAATCTTCCTGCAGGCCGCATGCTTCGAACCCGTGTGCGGCCAAAGCCGGAAGTAATTACAGAAAATCTCAAAACCTAGAGATCGGGAGAAAGGATGCGAAGAATTTCTTCAATCAAAAAAAATAGCAGAAACCCTCAAGTTCAGGGTAGCCATTTGGTTTCGGGATCGAAACCAACAGATGCAATTAAAGATATTAATTTTTTTCCTAAAATGAAATCCTGGGTACTGAGGAGCATACCTTGTGACGCATGCACAGCCAGTCGACCACTGCGATTGAAAGAAGTTTGGTCGTCGACGCGGTAAAATCTGGATTTTGATGACGACGGTGATGATATTCGATCCAGAACAACAACGCCAAATGCAAAATGCTTCAAAGAAATATGAAGGGAGACTTGCGTTTTTAGGTGCCTAATCAATGGACTCCGAAATTTTGCCCAATTGAATTCCGACTTCAAGTCCGTTTCCCTAATTGTAAAATAATCCCCTCTTGAAATCCGGTTCAAAATTAATATCATCCTAATTATGATAATGTGCGAACTCATCCCCCAAATCTTGAGCGACTTGCTTTGTTTATATTTGACCAAGTTCACTTGGGTTTAGCTACGTTGGGTGGCAAGGGTTTAGTTGAGTTAGGTTTGGTGGCTAGGGTTTGTTATTGTCCATTTGTGATAAGAATTTGGATTTTACTATTCACAACATTTAAATTTGGATTTATTCACAAAATTTCTAGCATAGAGAAATTAATATCTTACAAGTATATTAATATAACATGAGGATGTAGTATTGGTAGTGGCTAAGGTTTTGTTGAGTTGAGTTTGGTTTGGATGGTTAGGGTTTGTTATTGTTAATTTGTGATTTGAACTTGGATATCATGGGTCATGTCACCCTTTGTATAGAGAGATCAACAATTTAAAAACACAATTATATAACAAGAGGATGTAGTAGTAGGATAAGCTAATGTCAACTGGATTTAGCTCGGGTAGTTGTAGGACAAGCTAATTTCAATTGGATTTAGCTTAGGTGGTTGGAGGAATGATTGTTATCCTCCCCACCCAGGGTCAATTCTAACAAGTGACATGTTAAGCTCATAATAAGTACGTGGTTGTAATGGTTTTAAGCCCTCTTGTTGATCAACCTTGTGCCCTAATGATCTTTGGGTTTACCCTACGTACCATCCTCGAAATGAGGGGAAGTACTCGGGGGTTTTACCCGGACTTTGTGACCTGGAAAAAAAAATTAATAGGACAAGCTAGGGTTTAGTTTAGTTGAGTTTGGTGGCTAGGGTTTGTTATTCTCGATTTGTGATCAAAACTTGGATCTTGCGGCTCACGTCGCCTCTTGTATAGAGAGATCAACATTCTACAAACACAATTACATAGCAATAGGATGTAATCGTAGGACAAGCTAGGGTTTAGTTTAATTGAGTTGAGTTAGGTTTGGTGATTGGGATTTGTTATTGTCAGTTTGTGATTGGAACTTGGATCTCATGGCTCACATCACACCTTGTATAGAGAGATCAACATTCTTCAAACACAACTACATAACAAGAGGATGTAGTAGTAGGATAATGTTTGCAGAGGTTACGTATGATCTTGATTATGACCTTGAACTCGAACACAACTCTACGCTTATTAGACACTCACTCTCTTATTGTCGCCTAACTCAGAACAATTGCACTAGTCAATCTACTTGGTTCTTATGGAGTAGCATTGTATGTAAACCTCGTGTTAGACACGACTCAATAACTTCAATGGATGATTGTAAAGTAAGAAGCTCCACATATACGACACATGTTGGTTGAGTGGTAAGTTGGATCACTTTCCAAACCCGCCAAGTACTTCCCCTCATTCTGAGGATGGTACTCAGGGTAAATTGGATTTCCTGGAAGCTCAAGGCTTTTTAACATGGGCCTCAAAGCCATTACAACAATATATTCATTAAGAGTTCAACATGTCACTTACAAGAATTGAACCTAAATGGGGAGGATAACAATCACTCCTCCCAACCACCCAAGTTAAACCTAATTGACATTACGTGGACAATTCTTACCCACCAAATTAAACATTATCATTTAAATTAGAGAAATGCTAGCACCAAAATGTTCAAAATCAAACTTGAATTAATTAAGAAAAACTTTTACTAATTTATAGTTAACCACAATTCAAACGATTAAAGAAACCTCATTACGACTATATACAATGTGCTTGATAGAAGAAATTATGGTCCAAACCCTTTCTAGTGGCAATTATGGTAACTATAATTTAAATATTGTATGAAGATGGAAATGATAATTATTTAAAAGATAACTTAGAATTGGATTATTTTCTATGGATGTTTATTATCTATCATTAATAAAATTGTAATGGCATCTATTCATATTTATTAACATTTATTGTTTGATGTTTGGTAATAAATAAATATTAATTTAATTTGATGTTGGGTAATAAATAAATATTAACATTATAATAAGGGAAAATCCCTCGTACTTCTCCTCATTTTGAAGATGGTACCCAATGTAAATTTTAAAATTTTCAAAATACACATTAAGAGATTAACATGTCATTTGTATGTAAGTGAGGAAAATAACAATCATTCCTCCCAACAACCTAAATTAAACTCAATTAACCATTTTATATAAAATATTACAATACTTTTATACTTAATTTACTATATTATTTTATAATATTAAATATTTTAATAAATTAAATTATATTAAATAAAAATACAAAACCATTTAACCACACCTCTGCCCGTGCCCCTCTGATGCATTCCTCCACGATCACTTTATCCATAACATTTGGTCAATGAAGACAAAGACGAAAATCATTTAATACTTGCTCCCATTTTTATTTGTGTGTATAGCATAGCTTGTGGCTCAATTAATGTTATAGGGTTGGAAACAATTCAGAGTGCTTTTCTTCATCGTGGGAGACATAGTTTCTATTATTATAAGATATTTTCATTTTAACACTTTCTAAGTTTGCATATTGCCAGTAATTATAATTGGGTAATGATTATTTAAGTAATAGAATTTTATATCTTTCTAAACTGATTTTTTTGTGACTAGTTATATAACTTAAAAATTATATAATCTCATTTTTGAGATATGCTCTAAAAATAAATAATAAACCAGAATTTGAGCGGAAAAGATATTAAATGATTTTTTATTTTTAATATGAATTATGTTTAATATAATTTAAGATAAAAATTAGTGTAATTAAGGGAGAGAAAGAAACCTTATATTTATGGGGTGGGGTGGTAGGTGTTAGGTGTTAGGTAATTTTTAACCCTGAAGAAATATAGATATCTTCATATGCATGAAGTTTAGGTTTTTTCTCCAATAATCTAGCAGAAGCTTATGAACTTTTTCAATGATTGGAAATATCTAAGTAGCTCAATATTCATAACTTGATTGATTGGAGACTCTACTTATCATCAAATATCTGCATCAAGGAAGTCCCTCATCAGATATTAGACGTGCATCTATGCTAGGAAGGATAAGGCACCTCCTTTCTTCATTTTCCAATCTTAGGTTTTATCAATGTATTGAGAGGCGACAATTCAAAAGCATGGCATTATGCATCCTTAGCCACTTTGCAAAATGAAGGGACCTTAGCCATCAACAACGTGGTCACATTGGAACATATTCCTTAACCCTCATTTCATGACATTTGGCATCCAAATTGACTAGCACAAGGGTAAATCTATGATAAGACAAGGGTAGAAGATAATGGTAGATCTATGTGGGGTTATTATGGGTTTCCCCCTGTACTTTGCAGGTTGTGGGCAAGGTGGATTTAGGCCCATTTCAGAGTTGAGACTCCCTAAATCTGTGTAGTTGTTCTCTCCTTGTTGCTCCATCTCGCCTTCGTGCATCTTCTTAGAGGGGAGCTTGTGGATCTTTGGGCAGACTTTGTTAAACTTCAATTCTTCGAGGGGGGAGAGAACTCTTCTCACTTGGTGGCTCCAACCACTTTTCTCCGAGTTTCTCCCCCTAGGTTTCAAGTTTGGCTCTTTGTGTTGGTGTAAATTTGCACATAAGGTTAGCAAATCTACAAATCTTGTGGTTGCTTCAAGACTACAAACAATACTAAACAAAAAACTAGAAACCCTAGCTTTGAATGGACATATTCATATTTAGATCATTGCTATTCATGTGAACATAAATAAGATGTAGCAAAAGAAATGAACCAGAACAACAAACTCATGAAAGAATGGATGTATTATCCATTACCCAATGAAATGGTTGTACAAAGCACCTACGAAGAAGCCTATTGAATATGTTGATCTCCTTGGCCTCCTCTTTGGGAGGGTTCTTGTCATTCCCTGAGTGTGTGGCAATTCTCTCCTCTACTTATGGTTGTAGATAACAATGGTTGTTATACGAAATGCTCTCAAGAAATTAGGGTTCTTGACCTATGATGCAAATCCAATAACATGCACCCACAATGGACAAAATGGTGTGAATAAATGTGATGAGATGTGAAATGGGGGGAAACCCTCTTGGTTTTATAAGAAAAAAATTGAATTTTATTTCTTGTATTTTGTTTTTTAAATCATTCCAAGCGGGAAAGTCGGAAAATGGGTTTTTTTGACTTTATAAGGTGAAAATAACTTTAGGGAAATGGTTCATTTAGGGTAAATAATGGGACATGGTGTAAAAGTGGGTTTTGTCTTATGGTACCCACACTATTTTTAGTGCATCTCAATGCACCTAGCATTTCGGTCTAGGTGATCATTTTTTGGGTGATAACAAATGCCCCCTAATGTATGAGGTTAGGAGCACATTGTATGACCAAAATACATTATAGCTTTATTTTACCAAGGAATGAGACAACCAAGGAAAGAGAGAAGTGTCATGGGGAGTAGAACCACATGTGGAAGAGGCCGAAAGGAGACCACCCGTCAACAAGAAAGTCACAAGGTAGTGAGTTACATGATCTTAATAGGGACGAGGTGGGCATACCCATACTCGTCAAGATAACTCATGATAATGATTACAATGGTGCGCCCTATCATAGAGGGGTTAAACTAGTGAGACAACATGAGGTCTCAAATGCAGTATGGTGTTGGAAGAGGAGGGCCAGTGTAAAATATAAATAGTCCCATATACATATGCTTAGCTCAAAAGACTAGGTTTACATCATAATTGTTATTGATCTGGGTACGTAGGAACTGATGCCCCGACCCTAGGTGACAGGGGGTGGAAATAACCTGAGAATCCCTATGAATAGGAATGGGGCTCCGAAGATCTGAAACGAGCTATCTAAAGGGAAGCTTAAACTAGGGGCTTTGAGAATGGCGGAACCAAGCCAATCAAATCTCAAGAATTGCATTTGAGCTTGGATCATGGATATATGTATGAATCTCAACACTGCATTGATGAGCTAAAGTCGATCATGTGAGGTCCTACTAAATGTAAGAGCAATGATGTCTCTCTCAGCTTGCTCCAAGGTACCCATCGAGGAGGTGGATAGGTATCAGGGTACATAGGACAAACACCTGTAATGAAGGTGTTGATGTCAATAGGAGAGACTCCATCAACACCCAAGAATAAAAGGGGTTCCTTAGGCCTAGTATCCAAAGTACAACAAATGGAGTTATATCTCCAAAATGAAATGTCGAGGACGGAACATGTGAGGGGCTACTTGAAGGGCAACCCCATCCTGAGGTTTGATGCATCTCACACATGTCTCGTGAACCAATATAACCAAGTGGATCACGAAACCATTAAGTGTGTGATGATGAGTTGAAGTCGAGCACATGAGAAACAACCAAGTCAAAGAGCACTAATGACTCTCCCTTCTTGGTTTGAGGCATTCAGGGATGATGAAGATGAGGCGAAGGTACACAATCCTCTAAGGCAAACCCCTAGAATACAAGTGTTTAAGTTGATAGGGGAAGGCTCGTTAAAGGCAAGTCAATGATGAATCCTTGAATTCAGCACGAGGTAGAAAGTGAAGTGTGACTCACAAAGACTGACACCAAAAGGTGGACAAGAAGGTAATGA
>SNQJ01S0166425.1:11112-23482 GCA_010110895.2 Picea sitchensis | reverse complement strand
GGTTCTCATCACTGCTACTCTTCACAATACCATCCATATCATCGTTGGACACCAATCGAGTCTCCTCCTAGATACAATTAGTCCAAAGTCTATCAAATTCAGGAATCTTGTCTCATGCACATATCCCCTGCACAAATGGTTCCCAAGACACGGGAAGACCTATCAACAACACATTCACCAACTCAACATCCTCCACCTTATCACCAATGGTCACAAACTGATATCGTATCTGTGTAATATTCATAAGATATTTCACAACCATGTCCTCATTGGACATCCTGACAATGTGAAGTTGATGCTTCAAATGAAATCCCTACCTGTATTCCCATTTTGGTATAGACCTACCATAGAATCATACATCTCCTTGGAAAATGTATTCTCATTAATGTGAGGAATAAAGTGATCCTTCATGGACATTAGCAACACTCGATTGTCCTTCACTTCCCTCTTCTTGTGGAATGTCAAATCTATTGGATCATTTGGGTTAGGAACCACATCCTCAACATACTCTTTGAGGTCATTCTCCTCCAACAAGAGAATAACCCTAGCCTTCCAATCCTGGAAGTTTATTTCCCCTTCCAACCTATCCTCAAGTTTCAATGTGTTCACCATCTTGACCTAGCTGGAACAAGAACAAGAAAAACACTCCTCTAGTGTTGTAGCCAACAAGTTTGTCTCAAGATGATCCCCTTCTCTTCAAATCCCAAGATCAGATACCAGGTCAATTTTCACAGACACTCTTATGTGTCTATTTTTCATATATGAAAATTGCTTCATAGTGATATAACAATAAAACCTTAGCTGTTATCACTAAAAGTTTTTACACTAAAAATAATTGTTTGAAATTACATGTAGAGGAAACACAAAATATCAAAGATGAATCATCAACACATGAGACACAGATTTCAGTTCTGTAACCTTGTGAAATTCAGAAATTTTGAGGGAAAAAACTAGCCCTCCTGTTGAGATCAATTCCTACTACCTAAATATCCTTTCCCGTTCTATTTTCCCAACTTCCTTTTTCCATTTATTTTCCCTCTTCTATACCTACCCTTTTTCCCCTTTTTATTTTTCCCTTCTTCTATCCCTTTCTAGTTACCATAATTAGTCGTATTTCAAAAATCGACGGGTTCATAGGTTGATGGGTTTTCATTTCCTTTCATGTTCCTGTGTCATGAGTCCAACCAACTACCTTGTTATAATATACTTAACCATTTTTTTCAACTTCACAGTTTCATGGATTCAAGCCTTCATCTTCCAAGTTCCGTGATCCCCACTTTGCACCCAAGGGTTCGTGATCTACATTATGATAGATAGACTTGTCACAGGTACCGATCTCCTAAGTATTTCATTTCTCCTGCAAACAAGTCTGACTGGCCGCTTTGCAACACTTAGCTTATTTTTTATCATTCATACCGTGGGTTGGAAGGTTCATGAAAAAATCCATATTCAAAATTGTTCTAGTCCGTCCCTACCATCTTCGTGCTTTTCCCAATATGCATTAAGTATTGTTTAATGAAAATAACTGATCGTACATGCTCCGAACAATATCGTCATTAATAGCAAAGGGATCGATGATATTTCTCATTAAATTGCATTAAATCACTATTTGTCAAAGGTTATATTATTGTCATCTCTCTGGAAAAATCCATTTCAAGTTATTATCCAGCTGAAAGAATACTCTCATCAAACATTGGAAGAAATATCTAGACAACATTTCTGTGGTGATATTCTACATATTTTTGGTCATGAAGACAAAAAATTTCAGTGGTCCAGAGCATATCCATATTACTCCTCTCCTCCTGCATAGAAATATGCAATATGGACATTTGGAATTTCTCACGCAGGATGTGTTCCCGAGGTCTTTGACTGTAAAGATTTTGTTGCATGGTGTGTGGAGAAGTATGTGTCGAGCCAGAGGATTATACAACTCCAAGTTCATTCTCTAGTTTCCCTTTCACCGCAAGTATTTCGTAGGATCTTGAATCTTCTAGAGCCAACGCTTACCTTCAAAGGAGAAGACTACAGAGATTTCTTGAAGAGACATAAAAATGGCCTTGACCTCTTGCCTGAATATTTTGAGAATCCTGCATCTATTCTAGAAGACATAACCAGGATTAAGGTCGACTCTTTTAAAAACCCCTTTCAATAAATCACTTGGTTGTTTACCAGGTTGACAGGTTAGGAAAGAACTACTACCATTTCTTGCGTGATTCTTTATATTTTGTATTTTACAATAAAATAACAAACCATCTTTGACTGGGGAAAATTGATTTCTATTGAAATCACGTCCCAGTTAACACACTACAAAAAGGATAACGGATTCTTTATGGCATCATATCCAATATTCTCTATAGTGTGTTGTTGTAGATTCCTAAAATTGACCATAAGTAAGAGGGTGAATTGTGAAACATATTTGATTACCTTGTGGTATTAGGCATTATGGAGACATAATACCCCTTTATATTTTTATGAAGTCTATAATGATTTTGTTTCAGTCTTCAAGAGGTTGTTGTTGGGAGAGAATAATTCAAGGATATCTGAACAAGATAACAAATTTATAGATAAAATAGGAACGATAGATCAAATGGAGAATCACAGTGATTAATCATAAGGATATTATGTTCAAAACAAAATTCTTCTTTTCTCTCGTATCGTATATCTGATAAATTATTCATCACATAAGTGGCAAGGAAATACAATTTAGTGCATGTTTTCCACAAAAAAAGGAAAATTCAATTCATCCCCTTGCCATGGAATATTAGATATTTCATGTTAAAATTATAAATAAAATTGGCCGAGTTTCTTGAATCCCAGCCAACAATGTCAATCTAGAGTATGTTGAAAAAATAAAGGGGTTTGATCCTCACAAAATCTTTGTGGAACATATCTTGTCAGTGGGATTCAAAAATTTGTTCACTCATACTATATTGAATGAAGAAGAATATAAAACCCAAATTTCTCTTGTACACAATGATGGTGACTTAGAAACAATACTCAACACTAACGAGTTTTATAAGAAAAAAAAGGAAAGGGTCCCAGTGAAAAGAGCACCCGGTCTCTATTTGTTACTCCTAAAACTACCACATTCGGAGAAATGCTCCAATGACTCACCCAGTTAGAAATATTTCCAACAATATTTCAAGGGGTGGAGGAGAAAAGAATCCCCACCCCGGAAAAATCAAGAGTTCACACAAGCTCCCTCTGAGAAGAAAGAGGAAGAATGTAGTGCAAGAGGAAGAAGACAATCTCATATAAAATGACATCAATAACTTCTATCTTGAGACATGGAGCTTGAGGTAGATATTGAGAAAATGTTTCCCACAATTGATCAATCGAGAAATATGCCCCAAAAAAATTCATCATTAGAAATCGTTCTTGAGAATGAGACCTTCATTGAAGAAGAGTCATTTACTTTCAAAGTGTTGTTTTATAAGGAGTCTAAAAAGTTGATTATGAAAGGTGATAGAAATAATAAGAAAGGAAAATCTCTTTCAGAGGTTGACCTAAAAGTTATGTGGTCATCCCAAATATCTAAAATTAACAAACTCACATAATCTCTCTGTGAGAAAAAAGAGGAAGAATGTAGTGCAAGAGGAAGAAGACAATCTCATATAAAATGACATCAATAGCTTCTCTCTTGAAGACATGGAGCTTGAGGTAGATATTGAGAAAATGTTTCCCACAATTGATCAATCGAGAAATATGCCCCAAAAAAATTCATCATTAGAGATCGTTGCAGATGAGACCTTCAGTGAAGAAGAGTCATTTACTTTCCAAAGTGTTTTTTTTTATAAGGAATATAAAAAGTTGATTATAGAAAGAGGTGATCAGAAAAATAAGAAGGGAAAATCTCGCTCAAAGGTTGACCTAGAAGATATGTGGTCATCCCAAATATCTAAAATTAACAGAGAAATAGGGGATGCTCTTGGTGATTCTATTGGTGGTCTGGAAGCAGAAAATACTAAGTTAAAAGAAAAGATTAGAGAGTTGGAAAATGCCTTGATGCTTCTTCCAGTCCTTGCAATTCCTTTGTCAATGGTCAAACCAACCACACCCTACATTAAATTGAAAGGATATTCAAGTCTACTCACATCGGTCCAAAGTTATGTAGAAAATAGTATTAAGAAGAGAATTTCAGTAATAACAGAAGCGTGGGAAGTATAAAAAAATATTGTTTCTTTTGGCTCAAGGGAACAAAATTTTCATGATTATTTTCAAGAAGATTTGAAGAACACCGAAGGTTTTTACATTGATGTTGTTTTAGCATTTGGAATTAAAATCTCAAACATGATAGAAATAAAAAAAGAAGAGAGGAGGACCTTCCTTGCCCAAGTCTAATAAAACAACTAAATGTTTGTTAGAAGGAAAAGACTAAGAATTTTAGTAATGTTGTTCAAGTATGTAGTGAAGCCATACTAAAAAATGAATAATTGTTCAAAATACTCACGAAGATAGACCTAGTGAGAGGTACTAATGAGGCAAAATACCCTAAATTAATTCTCAACTCAATGTTTCTAAGAAAGCAACAATTTGACGAACAAGTYGAGATATTTAAGGGGTTATCAACTGAAATTTTTTATAGCATACTTCAATATAATGAAGAAGAAATAGTCAATTGGCTAGTGTATTATTCCCTTAAAAATAAAGATATTGAGGAAGTSATACATGGTATTTGTCTTGACTTAAGAGATTTGGAAGGTGAATTATTCAACATTAAAATCAAACATGAGATAAACGTCGCACCAATGAAAAACTACATTGAAGATTGGTTCAAAAATGAAAATGACAAATTAACCAATGAAGGGAAAGAAATAGTTGAGACGGTTCCTTTAATTGTCAATGAAGACAATAAAAGGACATAAAAAAGAAACTAAAAAATGAGAGATACCATCATAGTAAGTTTATCCTGATCAAATATTTCTTTCTTTATCAGTTCTTTCATCCAGTTACTCTGCTTCTTTGACTAGAAAGGTTTAACAAAAGTCTGATAACTTCTCCCTGTCTTCTTTTTAGGTATTTCTACTCTATTGTTTCCTTCCATCCTCCTTATCCAGTTTAATTCTTGTTTATATTTTCTTTATGGTCCACGAGATCCCCAATCCCATTCCTAAGGACAAACACATTTAAATTTCAAGGCTTTTTAACAGACTATATATCTTTCAAAAATCCCAAGAGAACTATTTTGGGATCAGTTTTGACTGTACTTTGTAACTCTAAGTTTTTAGTATAAAGTATTTGAGATTGATCCATAATTATCTTTATTTTATCTCCACGTCTGTTTACTCTATTAAAGTTATATTATGTGTGCATACCATCTTATTTTATTTTATGTGATCATAAATCTTTAGTTTAACTATGATGGATGTGAGGAATTTTCTTTTGTCTTTTTCAAATATATAATGTGTGTGGCTCCTGGTAATCTGTCAGGAAATTCGTTTTGAAAACAAAAAATCTTTTATTTTAATGCAATTTTTATCTTTGTTTGAACATCACAATGGATTTTTTCAGATTCCTACATTACTCTCAAAATTTAGAATCCCATGAAACTCTTGAAATTAAAGAGTACCACCTCTATAAAAACACAAAGGGATTCATATCCCTGTGAGGTTGTCTTTTCATTCCTAACATATTCAAGCATCAACACCTCCCAACCAATATAATATCACCAAAGATAATGCCAACCTTGTCCTCTCAGCCACTACAAATATCATCTAAATGTGAGGAAAACCTTGTCCTCCAATAACCATACAAATCAGAAAACCAAACCTCAAAAAATATCCTAAAAATATCATCTTCCCACAAATATGTTGTAGAACTCCTGTATGACTTGTCGACATCACCTGTCATCCCTGCAAACTGACTGTTCCCACTTCAAACTGGGTATGTATAGGATTGTCCCCACTGAAACTTGTGTATGCACGTGACTGTTCCCACTGAAACCCGTGTACATGCACGAAAACATTTATGGACCCTGTTATCTCCTAGAGTTTACTCTTGAATCCAATAAAGTAAATCCTAGTCACCTCAAAAGATAATAGTTTGTATTTGGTTGATGAATCAAATAACTGGGGCTGGGATATTAAAATGAATGATAACTCTCAGAATCATCTACTACATATCATGGATTGAAGGAATGTGAGGTCAACGTTCAGAGATTTTAAATCAATTAGGTGAAAGAGGGAAGAAAGGAGAAACACAAATGTAAATATATTAATTTCACAAGTTGTTCGATCAATACATTCACANAATCATCTACTACATATCATGGATTGAAGGAATGTGAGGTCAACGTTCAGAGATTTTAAATCAATTAGGTGAAAGAGGGAAGAAAGGAGAAACACAAATGTAAATATATTAATTTCACAAGTTGTTCGATCAATACATTCACAAGATTGAATATTCTATAACCAAAAATATTTGCAATTATGAATTTGAAATACTTGAATTAAATTTATGAAATATAGGAAATCAAAGTAAAGATTTACTGTTCAAGAATATAAACTTCATGGACCATAAATGTATGCTACATCAATAATCATCTCATGCAAATAGAAAAGAAAAATATTTATGAACACACAAGACACAATCTGATGCTAAACTCACATGATTTCTTCAGTAATGAAAGACATTCATTAAGTCAGTAGTTCTGTATAAGATATATCTTTACAACCAATTTTATGAACCTGAAACTCAACCCTTTCTTCAATTTTCATTTTTCCTTTTATAGATACTTAAAAACAAAAATAACATCTATAGACATCATAATCAGATTTCCTAATTTGGAGCATGAAATATGATTTTTAGTTCCAGATCCACTTTCTAAGATTTTCTCTTTAACCAACTCCTATCTTAGATTTTGATCTTATATTTGGCATATACAAACTTTAGAAAGCAGATAGGCATATGAATGATGGTTGTTAAAAGGATCAACAACTTTCTAGAAACACTACATATTTGGAATTCACAAAATAATGCAAAACTGTCATTCTCATAAGTTCCGGTAATTCTTTTGAGTTTTCCTATGTAGAATTCACTACTGGAAGTCCAGTCTTCAAAATTTTGAATCGACTTCTAGAGTCACCCTTCTAAAAAATTGATCTATTTTTCCTATGCAATCCTTGATAGCATTTGGTACTTACCCTTGGAAATCTCTGTATTTCTCCGCATAGAACATGTTGAATAACTTCTGCAAGAAACTTGAGGTTGTCCCTATTTTGATTCCTAAGTTTCCCTTGCAACCAATTTCTTTTCAATTTAATGCCCTGTCTAAACAACTTACCATTGTTTTTCTCTATATCTTCTGAGCTCAAGTACACAACTTATTATGTTTGCTAGAAAAATTGTCTTTCTTTTTCATGACCTTCTTATTATGCTTACTCAACATAATGTTTTCATTTTTGAGGTGCTTGATAAAGATACTAAACTTCTTCAACTTTTTCTAAAGATTCCTTATATTCTTGTACCCTTTATTTGTGCTTGTCTGTGTCATTGTAACTGGTTCCTGTACTGGAAACTCCCTATAATGCTCATTCTTTTCCGGCTCAGAATATTCACTATCTGAATATGGTAATTTTAAGACTTGGATGGGATGAAACCACATGTTCCTCTGTAGCTATTTTAGTTATATCATCTGCATTTTCTTCAATTTGAAGAGAACTTTGAAGTTACAAATTTCCCAATTCCAAGGATTGAATGGATTCTTCAGGTTTAGGAATGCTCTTCTCTATTTTTCTTTCCTCATCCTCTAGAAAGGATCCTTCTAAATCATCTTCTACAATGAGGACTATGTTATTCAAAGTAGGGTTTGCAATCGATTTTGCACTTAACCTCAATTTATTGGTTATACGGGTATGTGGTCGTATAGATACCTTTTCCTCTAGATTTTTTTGTTTTTCTTTCTGAGAGGATTTCCCAGATCCTTTTTTAAATATCATTTCACTTGAAGAATTCTCAATGAATGGATCAGTAGTAATTGGATCAATATTATATTTTCTTCTCCTTTTCATGTTACATATCCTCTTAACTTCAAGAGATGGACTTCTTTGGTTGAGGATAGATTTTGTTGCATCTTTTCATGTGCTCCTTTCTTTATAGGTAATCCTTCTTGCAACTCTCCTAATCATCATTGTGAATGTTTTTATTTCTTGTTCTATAGAAGAAGACCCGATAACCATACATCTAGGGTTTTTGAGAATTTTAATTCTTTCAATGGGGGTATTTGCTTCTATAGCCTGAGGTTTTTGAATTTTTTCTTTAAATCCAACCAATAAATGTTCCCAAGTACTTTGTTTTTTGTTCAAATCCTACATGATAAAAAATTTGATTAAACCCTAGTGGATGACACTGTGTTTGGTGTTTTCTGGATGAGTTTGAACCCTAGCTGACATTTTTGTTAAGATTTTTAATAAAAAGAAAGGAAGACTCATTCTCCTTTCTCCCGTGAAATGCAGTAAAAATATTATGTGATACATCAAAGTAATATTATATCTACCTTCACAAGTAATGTACCTGTTAACCTTCTTCAACAGTTCGCCCATTCATCCTTGAGCCAACTCCTCAGAATGCATTTTCTCTAGGTAGGGTTTTGATGCTTTGGATTTAAATACTAATTGATTTATGTATGGGTAATGTTTTGGTTCTTAAACCATTTTTATCCATCCATGGGTAAATTAGCAGCAGCTACAATGGATGCCTATGAAACCTGTAGAGTCAAATATCCAAGTTTGACCTTGTTGCCATCGATTTTTTCTGGAAATGCTTTGATGACCTCTGGATTATATCCTCAAAGTTTTTCGCATAGAGAGAACCAACCATCTTGTTTGAATTGATCAACGAACTCAGAATATGGTCCTAGTAGCCTAATTCCTTCTGTTTCCACACGTACAACATGTCCTCCTTTACCCATTTCCTACAAACTACAAATTTTGTCTTTCTAACTCGCTAAGCCGATAGTTAGAAGAACTAGTGGATATGGTTAAAGTTTAAGGTAAGAAAAGGGTATAAAAATGCATCATTTTTAAACACTACAACTGATATGCATCAAATTCACATCATGAATGTGCAATCATTATAGTGATTGGGTGGTGTGGATAACTAATTTTGAAATTTAGAAGTCAAAGATCGTTGATGATTTGTCAGAGGATATAACTATCAATATCGGGATCTACTATCGTATGATAACCTTTCAAGTGAATCACCAACCAGATATGCATGACTTATTCAATATAATTATAACCTTTAATTACCTATTAAACCCTAATGTAGAACTTCTAGTATTAGCAATTCACTATCGAATGTTCATAAATTTCGCTATTGGATGTTCATAAATTCAACAAAGGTAAATTTTTTTTATTTTGTAACTTTTCTATTGGGAAACCATGATTTTCGTAAAACAAACTGACTTTTTGATCTAAATGTGAATCATGAAAGACACCCCTTAAGACTTATTATAAAATCTTGTAAATTTTTACAATAGACTAGAACAAACAAACCAAACTAACTCAAACAGACCATTATAACCCAATAGAACTTTGGAAAAGGTAAGAAAAAAATTAAAAAAATTATCTCTGAAAATTAGGTGCGAACACCTGTCTCAAACTGGGGATGGAGTCCTTCTTGTGAGGCTCCAATAAATTTCTGACCAAGTTCCTTCTTCCAAAATTGTTCTACAAAACTATAACCAACTTCTTTTTTTATTAAATAATCTAGGATGAAGACATATTGAATACTACCAACCAAGCTGACCAACCAAACTGAAGAAAATTGAAAAATGATTCTGATAAGAAACTCTATAATAGTTCTTTTTCATTGGGCTATGGAGTATTTATTCATCTAATATATTTCAAACCGTACTGATATTTATAGTGAATTTAAGCCACCAACAACTTTAGTAAAATAAATGTTTGAGAAAGTGCACATTCACAGGGCCTTCAAATAGATCTCCACCTTCAATATTTTGTAGAATAAAAGTGTTATTTTCCAGAAATTTTGTAACCTTAAATGGACCAAACCAAAGATAATCAAACTTACCATGTTTTCCCTTATAATCTCTTCTATCATCCCACCTTAAGACTAGATCCCTTGCGATAAAATTATCTTTCTTTGTCTTCCTGTCAAAAATGGCTTTGAATTTGTTCTGATAGATCTGAGCCTTTTCATTCAACAATTATTTGGTCTATTGTACTTCTATCAATTGACAAATCCTTCTTTGCATATCATTGGGTTCTTCATCTTCATCCCACAAAAAATTCATTACTAGAAATCCCAACTAAACAAGAAAAATTACATCAGTTCCCTACACCAATTGAAAGGGGGAGGTTCCAATGGACTTTTTGGTGTTTATCCTGTCAGCCCACAATACATAATTTAACTTGGAATCCTAGGCCTTCTTGTTTTCTGCTAGAAATGTTTTTATGATCCTCATTAGAATTTTATTTGAATATTTGTCTAACCCATTTCCATGTGGGTAGTATGATGTTGAATGTTTAAGAGTAATGTTTCACTTATTACAAAAATTGACCATAGGACTAGACTTGAAGGCTGGAGCATTGTCAGGAACAATCTTCTCAGGGAACCCAAATCTAGCCAAAATGTTTTCTTCCAGGAAATTGATAATTTCCTTGTCTGTTGTGTTCCTGGTTAGAATAACTTCTATCCACTTTGTAAAATAGTCTGTGGCTGTGAGGATCCACCTATGTTGTCCACTTGAGTGAGGATATATCTCGCCTATAAAATCCAGTCCCCTCTACTGAAAAGGGCCATTCACCACAATAGGCTTCAAAGGTAGGGTATTTAATTTCTTCCTTCCAGAAAATATTTGACACTCAACACAAACCCTAACCTTGGAAAAACCATATGTGAATAATGCGGGACAATAATAGCCAACCCTCAGAATTTTATGTTTTGTGGCCTTCCAAAAATGATGACCTACACACTAAACTTTATGGAATTTTGAGATTACCTTGTAGGATTCTTATTCATCATTACATTTAAGTAACACACCACCAAGGATCTGTTGTTTTTCTTCATATAAGATATGATTGATATATTATTACATAGATGAGTGTTCCATATATAGGAACACATATGGTGAACATCCATGAGAGGATGTGTCCCTTGAATAACCAATAACTATTTATTATTATTATTAACTTATTATATATGATATTAATAATCAATAATTATAGTATTAATTATTATTCTAAGAGAATGTCTTCCCGATGTTGTCCAAACATCAACACTCCCTCTCAATGAGGGAGACATTCTGCAACATGCCAAGATTGTCTTTGAGGTATACAAACTTCACCCTAGACTCATGACACTTGTCTGTCAGTATTGGGAGACATCTCTTTCCCACTTGAACCAAGGAGAAACTCCTTCTCCGACTCTCCCTCTGAGCCAATTAACTCTCTCTAATATTAGCTCACTTTGGGTCTGTTGTCGCAAGAGTTAACTCTAGCCTATAATATAGCCAAGCCTTAGCACATTTTTAATGAGATAATAAATCATTTCTCGGAACTTGACTTGGGTTGCTGCAAGCCAATCCCCAAGGTAAACTGAAACCTACTTTAGAGTGTGTTTTTGACCTAATACACTCAGAGAGGGCTCTCTCAATAACCAAAGGCTCTTTACTCAAAGAATATTCAATAATCATAGTAAGAAGGCCAGATTTCTTATAACACAAGACATTTTGATAAGGTTGGTGGTTGCACAGATTTCAAAAGGCCTATTGGGCGATGGATTCAAGTGAAAACCAAAGAAAAGGGGTAATAGCAGTGATCATGTTACTTGAGGGAAATGAGGCAAAGTAAGTCTATCTTTCAGCAATCGATAATCAAGATATGGTAGCAGAAAAGAAAAGGAAAAGACCATCACAGTGAAAGAATCTAACAAGGATAAATTTTCACTACAACTTTAGAGGAAAAAGAATGGAGGCTAATGACTAGGTGAAGAGCACTAATCTTGAGTGAATTTTGACTAGTCATCATTGAAACACAACACATATCAACCGTGTGTAAGGAGCATGCAAAATGAATTCCAAACAAATTTTAACTCGGTTGATAAAAGAAGAGATAGAAAATATGAATGTAACAAGATGGAGAACATACTGAAGGAATCAACCATGATGAATCTCACATATCAAGTGAACACATGTCTCCAACATTACTCTATTCCAGATCTTCAAAATAACTCAGTTTTCAATAGAAGCCATCTTCAAAAGAGGTCCCCCCCCTTTCTCTCATCAAAGATATATACAATATATAAGCTTTCAATATATAACATATGAGAAACTACCTGAAACTGACTGAGAAACGATCTGGCAGTTGTTTAACTGAAATCTGGGCGCGTTCCTACATTTCTGGGCCAT
>SNQJ01S0166424.1:7433-20980 GCA_010110895.2 Picea sitchensis | reverse complement strand
ATTCAGTTGTTGCTGAAAAACCCCCAGATTGAAGTCCATAATAAAAAGAAAAATTGTACATGCATCTTGTGTTCCTTGTGTTCCTTGTGGAGATGATTTGTTGATGATATATTGTTGATATATGTTGCTGATATGTATTCACATATAACTGATTATTAATGACAAAAATGAGTAATGAGTAAATGTCAAATGCTAACTAATGAGTTTTGTGTAAGAGGGAAGTTTTGGCGAAAAGATCCCCACACTCATTCACCCCCCTCTAAGTGTGGTAGTTGTGTCCAACAACAACAGGCGCGCAAAAGGAACAACAATTGTTCCATTCAAAGGAACAACAGGCATGAAAAAAGGAACAACAAATGTTCCATTTTTAACCATCTGAATAAGTAATTTTTAGAAACCTGGCAATGTATTTTGCTTGAATTCAAGGTTGATTCCTCATCAACTAAATTCATTTATGAGTTGGTTTATTTCAAAATTAAGTAATGGATGGTTTGTTAATGTTATGAATTTCATTATAGTTGCCCAATTGTTGTTGCTGAATCATGACACGTTCATTTCCTTGCGAAAGACAGGGTTTGGGTGATGAAATGAAGCGGGAGTTCGAAACAGAAAAGAGTGCTAATTGAGTTCATTACAGTTATCCTCCCTAGTTTGAATTTCTCAAATAACTGTCGAAAATAATAATAAAAAACTAAATAAAATCTACAGAAAACAAAATTATATACAATATGTAGAGTGTCAACATAATTCAACATTTATGGAGTTGGGGTGGATGGATTACCTTCCCAGCTAGCCAAAATTTGAATGGTAGGGTCCTTACTTACCTCTTGGTAGAAAGATTCTTTTGAGGGCGGTTGATGATAGAGTCGTAGCCGGTGTCCATTGACCCGAAATGGAGATCCGGACCCGTCGATGGTGCTTAACGCGACTGTGCCATTATCATGGACTTCATTGAATTTGTATGGTCCTAGCCACCGTGTCTGTAATTTTCCCAAAAAATCCTGAAATCTGGAATCATAGAGGAACACCCAATCACTTTTTTTAAATGATTTTTTTTTTATATGCTTGTCGTGCCAGGTTGTTCGCTGTTGCTGAATAACAGTCGTGAGCTCTACAGAAGCCAGGCATGCTTCATCCAATTCGTTGAGTTGCTAAAGGTGTTCTTTATGTGCTTTTGTAAGATCCGGTCTGATTTCCTGGGCCATCCTTAGAGTCTTGATTTCAAACTCGATTGGGAAGATGGGTTCTTTGCCATAGACTAAATGATAAGGAGAGTAGCCAGTGGTATTACGCCATGTTGTGTGGTAAGTCCATAAGGCATTTGGGAGCTCAGAAGCCCAATTCTGTCTATTTTTTGAGACAGTCTTTGTCAGGATTGTCTCCAGGAATTTATTGGTGCTTTCCACTTGGACATTTGCTTGTGGATGGTACGGAGAAGTAATTATGTGTTTGGTATGATAATTATCCAGGGTGGTGGTTATTCTATGAGCTGTAAATTGTGACCCCCCATCAGTAATTACCTCTCTTGGTAGTCCATAGCGTATGAATAATTTGAAAAGAAATTTGATGACTACTTCTTCTGTTGCATTTGGTAAGGCTTCTGCCTCTACCCATTTAGTCATGTAGTCCGTTGCAACTAGAATATAGGCCTTCTGATTTGACTTTGGATTGAAGGGGCCAACGAAGTCTAGTTCCCATCTCTCAAATGGTTCCGCTACTACTTGTTCTTTCAAAGGCATTTCATCAACTTGACCTGGTTTTCCCATCCGTTGACAACTATCGCAGGTCTAGACATATTTCTTCGCGTCTCTGAATATTGAGGGCCAATAATAGCCCATCTACAGAATTTTGTGTCCAGTCCTGCGATCTGCAAAATGCCCACCACAGGGCTCATCATGTCCAGCCTTTAGTATGTCGTAGATTTCGTCATCTCGTACACATTTGCCGATTTGGAGATCAGCTCCTATATGGAAGAGATATCTGCTGATCCAGGCGAATCGTGCACTATGTTGGATGATCAGTTTTCTTTCCCTTGATGAAAGATGTGTCGGTAATCTTCCCGCTTCCAGGTAATTTGCCACGTCAGTGTACCAAGGTGGATTTGTAGTAACAACAAACAGATGCTCATCTGGAAATCAATCTTTGACTGTTAAGGAGTCGTCTGTTTTGGGTATGCGGGATAGGAAGTATGCGACGAGGTTTTATCTCCCGGGTCAATCTTTGATGGTGATATCAAATTCCTACAATAGTAAAAACCATCGAGTGACCCGTCCATTAGTAATTGGTTTATTAGCCAGATATCTAATAGCAGAATGATCAGTATACAGAATGACCGGATAGCCTGTTATGTAATGACAAAATTTATTGATGGCATGTATAACATCTAAAAACTCTTTCTCTGTTACTATATAATTAAGTTCAGCTGGATTAATATTCTTGCTAATAAAATAAATGGCATAGGGTTTCTTATCCTCCTCCTATCCGAGGACAGCGCCTATGGCAATATCTGATGCATCGGTGGAGATGTGAAATGGTATTTTCCAATTTGGCCCCCTCAACACCGGTGTTGTCAAGATCAACTTCTTGAGTCCTGCAAATGCCATATCACACTTGTCAAACCACTTAAATTCTACATTTCCAGTCAAATCATGTAAAGGTGCAGCGGTTCTTGCAAAAATTTCCATAAATCTACGATAGTATCCTCAAGCGCCAAGGAAACTACGTACCTCAGTTTGTGTGTGTGGTGTAGGTAGATTAAGGATCACCTCTATTTTTGTTGGATCTACCCTAATTCCATCTGCAAAGATATAATTCCCTAGTACCACACCTTCTGTCATCATCATGTGACACTATTCGTGGCTTAAACATAACCTGGTCGCAATGCACTGCTCTAGTATTTTCTCCAGGTTATTCAGTGCTTGATCGAAGTCATCGCCATAAGGAGTGAAATCATCCATATAGACTTCAAGTCCTTCACTGATCAGATCACTGAATATGCTCAGAATGGCCCTTTGAAAAGTGGCTGGAGCGTTACAAACTCCAAAGGGTAATACTCTGTATGCAAAAGTGCCCCAGGGGCATGTGAATGTAGTTTTATCTTGATCTTCTGGGGCAATCTAAATCTGATTGTACCCACTAAAACCGTCTAGGAAAGAAAAGAATTTATTTCCTGCCAAAGTATCCAAGACCTGGTTGATGAAAGGCAAAGGGAAGTGGTCTTTTTGAGTGGATTTGTTAAGTTCCTTGTAGTCAACACATATGTGCCATTTCCCATTTTTCTTTGGGACGATCACTAATGGGGAAACCCACCGACTATCTGAGATGGGATATATAAAATCTACGTCCAACATCTTTTGTAATTCTTCTTTAATGATATCCCTGAGGTGAGGATTCAATCTTCTCTGTGGTTGTCGGATAGGTCGGGCATATTTTTCAACATAAATGCGGTGTGTGCAGAGTTGCGGATCAATACCTTTGATATCAAAATATTCCCATGCAAAAGCTTGCTGGTATTTGGAGAGGACTTGAATTAGCTTCTTCTGCTATTGTTCATCTAAATGGACATTGATGTTTAGAGACCTCCCTGGTGCAATCTCGACGGGTTTGCTGTTATGAACGGCTATAGTTGGAATTTGTTGTTCCATTAAATCTTCCAGCAGGTCTCCCTGTGCTTCACAGTCTAGAACAATTGGAGCATATGGCAGGTCGGGTTGCTCATGGTGACTGGATTATTGATCAACCCAATGATTACGTCATCCTCTAGTTGGTTTTTAAGTCTGATGGCTTCTTCCTGCATAAGAGGGGCTCGTAAATCCATCTCTGGGTATCGCGGTGGTGGAAATTGTGGATATACAAAAGTTGGAATTGGTTTAGAAGGACAGGATATACCCCCTCTAGTGATTGTCATATTACTTGCTCAACATCCTATGTACGCATCTGTTGTTGCAAGCCATGGCCTACCCAGTATCAATGGATGCCCTTCAAGTCCACTTCTTGGGTTGATGATGAGGAAGTCCATCGGATATTCCCAAGAGTCGACGGAGATGGCTATATCATGTAATGTGCCAACTGGTCGAACTACTGATCGATATGATAAATGCAACATTATTGCGGTGGGTTCGAAGGAGTTAAAACCCAGGGTATTGCAGGTTTCCATAGTCAGGATGTTGATGGTTGCTCCCAAATCAACTAGTGTATTGGGAAAAGAACAGCCTTGGATCTGAACTGTCACTATGGGATTCCCCGGATCTACATATTTAACCGGTTCTTGTCTACCTAAAATTAGATCGGACAAGGATCCTACCACGCGGACTGTTGATGATGGATTTTTAATTTTTCTAATGGGCTTTCTCCCACATATCTCCTTGATCATTTTTGCGTAGATTGGGATGTCCTGAAGAGCTTGTAGTAGTGGAATCTTGATGTATAAATTCTTGAGTTCCCCTACAATGTCGAAGTTGGGATATACGGTCGGTTTTGCTATCATCAATCTTTCGGGGAACGGAGGGGAGGGTGTTGCATCCTTATCAGGATCTTGTGATTTGATTGTGTTCCCCTCCTGCTCGATTTCTTCTGTTATTACCACAGTAGAAGGTGTTATTGCTGGTTGTTTTTCACTCTCCTGCTCTTGAAAAACGTTATTTTCTTCAAGAGAGATTATTCGTCCCGATCTCAATCGTAGTTCGCTGCACCCTACCGAGCTGGTCTCTCCTTCTCTATTCTCCATAATCTGGATGAGCTGAGCCAGTCTGTTATTTGGATTTGGGTGAGGTTGGGCTGGTAGTTGAGGGCACAATTGAGATTTTGGGTTTTGGGGCAATTGGAGTGGTGCTTGTAATGTAGGCTGAGTTTGAGGGGCCATCCCCATGGGTTGGTTGTTTATCCCCATGGGGCGTTGCCAATTCTGATTCCAATTTGGGTTTTGGGTAGTCATGTTGGGCCACTGTGAAGGGTGGATGTTTTTATTTGAATTTTGCCAGGATGAGGTGGGATATTGTGAGTTAGGCCAAGTGGAAACTGTAGTTGGATGATTCTGTCAGGTAGGATTTGCAGTGGGTTGGTTTTGCCAATTGGAATTTGCAGGTGGGTATTGTTGGGGCTGCCAGTTCTGATTAGTAAACGACTGACCCTGCCATGTGCTACCAAGAGCTTGTTGCTGATTATACTATCCAGAGAAGAAAAAGGAAGGGTCATGTAGTGTATTTGGAGGCCGATTCTGCCATTGATGACACTGAGCCATCAGATATAATGGCTCTGTTTCTTCTTCTGCTTCCCTAAAGACAGCTTTCAGTCCAGGAAGCGATGGGAATTGTTCCGTGTCGTGATCCTTGGTGCAGATAGCGTAGACCCGGACCACATCCAAAGGGCAATCCCTTGGACCATGTTTTCTTCTGCACCTGTGGAAAAATATGGCCAACGTTTGTTCTGCTTCTGTTTTTTTTCTATTTGGCCTGCAATACTTCCAATTGTGTAGTCAGAGTGCTCAGAATATCTATTTTGAAGTTTTCTAAGAGATTACCAACTTTAGCTCACGTAACACCACCGCTGGTAATATTGCTATTTCTGGTGAGTGGGGTACGCATCCCTGATCTGGTCCGTGAACTTCCTCTTGAGCACTTGATGCACAGTAGGAAGATGCCATCATAAGTTTCTTGATAAATGTCACCCTTCCCCATTAAATTCAACGTTTCTACCCATTCATCTTTCATACCTTTAATCAGATTTTCCTTAAGTACTTCACCTGGTAACGTGCCATAAGGTGATCTTTGTAAATTATATTAAAATCTCTCGACATATTCTTCTAATGATTCATTTTATTTTGCAGTCATTTGAAAGATTTCATCTTTTAAGTCTTTGGTTCTACAATAATCCTGATATTTTGTCAAGAAGGCATGTTTCATCTCATCCCATGAGTTTATAGTTCCTCCCCCTAATCCCATGAACCAGCGTAGATCTGCTCCTTTCAAAGTGGAGGGGAACAATTTTAATTTTTGGGGTTCAGAGGTGTAATCATGCCCTCTACATAGGACATCAAATTCAAATAAGAATGCGTCTGGATCTTCTGAGATTAATCCATGAAAGGTTGGCATATTTTGTAGGGGAATTGCCTTCATGGGGGCATTGGCGATTGGATCAACTATCGAGTATTCCAAAGTGGAAGTCTGGGGACGTTATGGATTTGGTTGTGCCATTTGATCCAAAATATGCTAGAAATCTTCAGGTATTTCTTGATCCAGATGTTTTATTTGAATTGATTGGTTATCTGATCCTCTAGGGCATTTGATTGCACTCCCTCTATCTGGGATTTCGGGTATGCCTTCTTCTTTCACAGGAGATTCAGGATTGGGTGGTGGGTCTGTCTTAGCTATCCCACTGGTTTCTCCTTCTCCTTCCTCTAGATTACAAGAGTTTCCCTCTTCTAAAGGGTTGAGGGGTGGAAGATCTGTGCTCTGAAATATTTGCTCAGTCCCTTCAGTTTTGTTGTGAATCTCGGCGTGGGCTGCAGTTGGTGAAACTGCCACCTGAGGGATTTGGGTAGATCCTTTCCTAGGTCCAACCAAAGCTTGAGATTCTACTTTTCAGATGATGTCGTCTATGAAAGTGATTCTTCCAGGGAGCACCGAGCCCTGGGCTTTGGTAATTTTTGGTGGGGGTTTTGGTTTTTCAAGATATTTCTTCTTAGTCATACACACTTCACAAAAAAAGGAAAATCAAGAAAGAAAAAAAACACCTATGCAACCTCTTAATGCATCAGCTGGAGGTAGGCGTTGGTATAAGCATCTTACTTATTGCCTGTGTAGGTTCTTACCTTCCGTATTTAATACCTCGTCCTCCAGAGGCACAATCTATGCTACCTTTGACATTCTTCCCCGACAATGGTGCCAAAATGTTGGGCTCTAAAGATGTCTAAAAACAACCTTAGTTTAACATTAGTTTATCAACCCGAGGATTCATCTTTTATCTCAAAGAATATCGGCAAAGTCTATGCAGATAGCTCGTAGAAGCTAAAATCGTATAGTGAAAGAAAATCTGAGTTTATCAACAATCAAGTTCCTCAAACATTCATTAAAGATTCTAGGAATTGAAATCTAAAGTTGTGCAATGGAAATAAACTAATTAATCTATTGAATTCATTTTAAGAGAAGTAATTGAATCTAGATAAAGACTTGCAGAAATGACTATTATTATGAATCAAATTGATGGAAAGAAAAAGGCGAATTACTCTATCTATGGAAAGAAACAGAGACTGTAATCTAGTCGAAAAGAGACAACAATTGTATTTCTATTGAAAATAACAACAACTATATTCTAACGGAAAAGAACAACAAATGTAAACTAAGTGAAAGGAACAAAAAATGTAAACTAAGTGAAAGGAACAACAAACGTGAACTTATGAGGAACTGTCACGCATCAAATCTCAGTAATAGGAATTGAAACAACAATCATCTAATGCTTCAGGGAATATCTATCTCTTGCAATTGACACAAAATTATCAACACACTTATGCATTCATTTAACCAATGTAAAAGAGAATTGAATCACAAAACAAAAATTGAACTGATACAATTATAGGTCGAATAGTAGCTCCTTAAGACTGGGCCCTTGGTCCTTAGAAGCACTGCTATTTGAAATTCAGTATATAGAAATGATAAAATCGCTCGAAGCTTCTATTGATTTCATAGCTAGTACAACATTTTACAAAAACTGCTAACGCATAGCAATTCTAAGTTCTGAGTTCTTGGGTGCAACTCTTCTACCCTTTTCATGATCTATTTACTCCTTATATATTACAATAATCTGGGTAAATTAAGCTATCCTGAGGATCGAAAGATCCTCAGGATTGCTTTACTATTACAATATACGCAACTCAATCATCTTCAAAACTGCCTTGCGCCATAAAGTCTTTAACCTCCAATAGCTTGCACATCTTCAATATTTCCTTTGCTATCTTGGGTTTGACAATATTTAACCAATCCTGTAATAAAACCAGACAATTCCAATCATATTTAGGATCTATGTAATCTAACTTCAACAATAACACTAAAGAGTATATTATTCATTTTCTATTCTATTTGCTCCTAAATAATCGGGAAGTCAATCAAGATGATATCATGAAATGTGGGGAAAATGAAGATATTTATACCTTTTTCATAACCTAACAACAACCGAAGACACCTTTTCTCTGTTCTCTTCAGTGAACGACCGCCATTAATGCCTGATAAACACATTTAAGCATCTTTTTTTAGTTTTGCAGGTATCAGTCAGATCAATGGCACCCAAATCCAAATCTTCAGGGATCAAAGAGAATCCTTTCCTCCCTCCTCCTGTCAACCTTGATCAAATACCTTTGGTCGATAAAGACAACTTGATTGCATAGACGAAGTGCGAATTTGACTTCTTCGAATTGCACTTCTAGCTCAGAGACACTTCTCTAGACCAGAGCGATGAGATTGGACTCTGGGAGTCCAATATCCCACTGTACCTCTTCGCTCAAACGTATCATTTCCCCGAGTTCTCTCTACAATTCCAGGAAAACTATCTCCCTAGACAAAGAGCCATTGTTTCTTCATATGGTGAAACTCTTTTCACCATTACCCCATAAACGATAGACCGGATGATGTAGATACCCAGATTTGACTCCCTTTCCCCTCTTTCCATCGAAATTCTGACCGAGATGTACCAGAAGATATATTTCCCACAGAGAGCTCAAATCTTTGAGCTTTTCCTCCCTGAAAGTTCCTAGTTACCCAAAAATAATCCCCCCTACTATTCCTCCATCTTCTCAACAAAAGGTAACCAGATTATTTCTTCCCTATGATGTCTACTAGGATACTATTTAGACGAGTGGGTAGACAAACCCATCCTGGGTTTTCTATCCATATTTTCCACTGAAGAGAAGGCTACTACACAGTTCAATTTCAACCAGTTTTTGGCTGACAACATTCATGAGCAGCTCTTTAATTTTTCTACAGAGGGCATGTTCAGGTATTCCTCGATATTTGCATACATGTTCATATTTTTCCAAGTAGATAAGTTCTACTTATCCCTACAGAAGCTAGAACAAGATGGTAACCCACAACCTGTCACATACTGGACATCATTACTGAGAAAGAACTCATCTGAGTTCAATTTCAAGCAGTTCATTGACATTTTTTACCATACAGTGATAAGCATGCAAAGTGGACGAACAAAACCCAGGATAAATGAATAAATTCAAAGGATTCTACACTTGTCAGACCTTGCTAAAAAAGGTGACTGGTACCTGTACCAGGATCACACAGAAATCAGGGTCTATGAATGTGAACTACCACCTTACAAGCTTCCCAAGTATTTTCCTGTCAGAATATTCTCTCTGGAATATATCAAATAGATGATCAATTCAGATGACATTCATTTTGTGGCTTTCAAGAAGAAACAACAGTTCAGGATCAAAGGTCAGATAGGTTCCTTCATTTGCAACAATAGAGCTGCAGGAGAAGAAGCAAACAACTTGTTACAAGAGATGAAGTTCAAGAAAAGTTCCCCATGGCACTATGATCCTTGTGGTATCATTGCAAAAACAAGATTGAAGAACAAATTTCCCCTTATGCTCACGTGCCTAAACTAGAGATAGAAAGATACATGAACCAAAAAGAATGGGAGGAAAACACTCTGACTGACATTGAACAACATCCTTCTCCTGCCAACATTTCACAAATTGTAACTCCACAGGTGCCAGTAGAGAATAGGACCATGAAAGAAGTATCTCCCTCAGTCACTGAAGTCTCAGTAGAGGACTTTCAAGTTTATAGAAAAAGACCCAAGACCAGTCATACACTTGACAGGTCTAGAGGAGAAGAAAGTCAGTCCACCATAGTGATGGAGGGACAACATTCACCACTTTTCTCAGGCAGCCAACAAACGATGTCTACTTCCTCCTCAAAGAAGCAAGTTGATACCACATTGACTATTAAGTATTCACAGGAGCCTGCAGGACTCAACATCTTCGAGAAGTACAATATGATAAAAAAGAAGAATGAACTGTTGACTAACAATACCTATGCACAATTATGGAAACATACATCTACAACACAACATAGGTTGTTATCTGCTTTTGACATAAAGAAAGGGAGGATGGACATGGAATTCTTGTAGGCACAGGTGCCTCTTTCGAAGGTGATCTCTGATTATAAAAGGTCAACATTTGAATTTTATGCCAAAGAGGTACATCCATCCGATCAAATGGATATGCATAGACAGATTGGAGAAATTACTTTCTCCACCCTGGCCAATACCTCCATGAATGTTGCAAAGTTACAGGTTTCCTTGAACAATGTCTAGACTCAGCTGAAGCTGGAGAAAGTGTCTTCTTTGGCAAAAGATAATAAGATAAAATCTCAGGAGGAATTGGTACTCAAAATTGGATATGATCCATCAAATGTGAATGCAACTGAGGAATTTCTAAAGAAAAAGAATGTTGATATAGCATCCTTAAGGAAAAAAACTGAAGATCCCTGCCACAGAAGATCCACAGAAAAAAGAAATGGCAGAGACTGAAGGCCATAAGGAGGAAATGTTGAAATTAATCATGGAGAAGAATGCACAGATTAAGGAGATGGAAGTCGAGCTAGAGAATCTAGTCAAAGAAAAAGAGCAGAGTGTACCAATGGAATTCATTCCACTAGATGCAGTTCCTCTCACAGGGGTCAGTACAACAACAAAAACAACAACTACCACAGTGGAAATTCCAGTAGCAACTTCAGTAACAACCAGAGATGCATCAAAAAAGTTGGCAAAGTCTATGGAGGACATGTCTCTACAAGGACAGGAAATCAAAAGACTGTAGAATGAGATCAATAACCTTCAGTAGCTGAAGTCCACTTTTCAATCAAGTTACAACACTGAGATGCACAAGTCTTAGAGGATCAAACGAGAATTGTAGAAGTTGCAAAAGGAAACAATCATGGCCAAAACACTAGCAGAGGCCAAGGAAAATATTTGGATAGACATCTGCAAATCCATGACAGCGATTTGACCACTCATACAGATTATGTTTGAGAATCATGAACTGGTGTAGAGAGGCAGACATTCCATTGACAAAATAAAAGGAGAATCGGGAGAAAGGCCTACAGAGGCAAATGAGATCATCAGGTTCTTGAACTCTAAGACAAAGGAGGAGCTAGAGGCTTTGGAGATTGAGGATAGGATAGAAACTATCCTTGAGTTCAATAAAGTTTTGACCAAGAGGGGATTGATGTTGAAACTCGAGGAGAGAGCCCAGACAATGGATGTTGGAGTTTAGAAGTTTTTCAGCAAGATTGACTCTTTGCAAAAGAAAGGTCTTCCATGTTTATTAGTTATCAATGACAAGATGATTACTCTCTCATATTACAATCAAAAGATCATCACAGTAGAAAAAGATGGCTCTAAGTTTGCAGGGATACAGAGCAACATTACTGGAAAAACATTCTTGGAGACTCTGCAGTTGGACACGAGCATCCAACATAAGATCAATTACATATTCATCACCAAGCCCACCTTCGCCAAGTACACATAGATGGATGAAGTATACCGAAGGTTACTCAAAGTTACTATCCCTAGTCAAAAGAGATGGGATGACTTGTGTTCTTTGATCAAGTAAGAGATGATGTGTACAATCTGAGTCAGGATGAATCACCAACCACCTTCCTCAGAATCAACACCAAGGATTCGTGAGGATCATTCAACATTCCTACAGTTTTGTAAAATTTAATCTAGTTAGTTAGATTTTCTCTCCACCATATCCTGATCATTAATGACAGGATCAAATGTAATTTTTCTATAAATACTTCAGTCTTGGAAGTATTGAGGGTTGATCTTTACACCCAAGCGAGTTGTATCTGTAATCTTTTTGAAGATATCTACCAGTAATAAAAAGGACGATTCACAGGATTCCTTCTTGTTGATGTTGGTGATGTTTACTTCTCTTTGTTAAATGTTTATCTTACTTTGTTATCATTCTATTTTCTGTCTCTGGTCGTTTAAAAGAAGTTTAAGTGCATAATTTATCTCGAATACTCTGTTTTTAGCTTTTAAAGATCTGGATGTTATTGTTTTGATATTGTAATAAAGAAATTCTTAAATGATTCTTCATTGTGATTGACTATTTCACCTGTTTCTGTCTTTCATCGCTTTAATTCTAAAAGATCCAACATTTTCATTATCTTTCCCTGTGAAATAACCTAATAAAATCTATTTCTGATCTCAATCCTTAACACAGATCCCATAGCCCAATGGATGTGTAAACAATATTTCAGCCATCTTTATAAAACAAAACAACACACTTCTATTAATTTAACTAGCTTAATATTTGAAACCCGAACATATCTAAATCTTACAGAGAGATCCCTCTCTGAAACTGGCAGGGCTAGATCCTAGTTTCGAAGTGGTTGGGTAAGTTACCTCTGCTAAATTTCTTCTACCTCTAACAACCTATGGGAATGTACATAGTGCTAACATAGTTGCGACCATACTAGGGAACTGAACAAACTTTCCATCCTATGATTTATTTTCCGTAGATAAAGAAAACTTTATTTATGAACAAATCATAAAATCTAACTTACAAAGAGATAATGTTCAAAGGTTGTTGAAGTTTGTATGTATTAGTTTATATTTCTTAAAATTTAAAGTTCTGGCTCCTAAAAGAATATACACTAGATCTCACCCTAATCTAGAACCTACAACATCAGTAGATGACCCATAAAAGTTACTCAGAAAAAGAAACACTATAGAAAGTTATGGGAGTCACAGTCCTCTTCATAGGTCCACTTCTCTCCCAGAGAAGCTTGTTGTTATCTAGGATCTTGAGTTTGACATATCCTTTTAGCAAAGCCTTTTCATAACCAAATCTGACAGCTTTGTAAGTGAAACAGTCCTAGATCAAACCATCCTACAACCTAGGACCCCTAAAATACTTTCTCCCAGAGCAGATTTTGATCAACGATTTCTTCAAGAGTTTGACAAGTTAGAAGATCTAGTAGAAAATATTGATGAAGATTTGTACAAAGCCCACTTCCAACAGTCAGTTGAACTTTCTACCATGACTATTGTTGCAGCTTCTGTCAAGCCTCAAGTAGCTCACTCCATCCCTCCCAACCCTGTTTGACAACACAGGTATTCCAACAGAGGATGAACACCTTCAATAACCACTCACATAACCAGATCAAAGATCAACAGACCGATGTTTTCATGTGGTAAAACCCCTACGGGGAAACATCCACGTCCCCAGCCAACGTGGCCACTTGGAGCAGTTTATTAATTCATAGAAAAATATTACAGAGAGATTTTACAAGATAGTTTCTCACAATCGATCATCGGCAAATGACCCTCCATGCTCTTTAAATAAAGATCATGGACCAATCAAGTGTTAAGACAAAGATCAATGGCCATTAAGATCAAGGAGAGTATGAACCGTCAGATCACTCTATGTTGGGAACATATCGTGACCGTCGGATTTCCTAAATACAAATACATACTAATGCATACTAAAGAAACACACTAGAAAACACACTTTTACCTAACGACACAAT
>SNQJ01S0166423.1:8068-20980 GCA_010110895.2 Picea sitchensis | reverse complement strand
CGACCATTAGATTGAAGGAAGTAACGAAGGCGTTACATACCTTGCCCCTTGGTCCTCTATCGTCGTGAGTAACGAGAAATTGGGATCGTAAATCCCCAGACCCAAAAGGAACGAATCTAGACCGTTAGATCTCGGTCCAATTACCCGTCAGTCGTTGGATCGGGAGAAGCTGCGTAAGGGTTAAGCGCAGGGGTAGGCATGCGAAGAAGTGATCTGAGCCATCGGATCTGAAGCATAAATCTCATAAACTGTTGGATCGGGAGGAGTTGCACGGAGTATAGCTTCTGGAGGGGGAGCGTGCAGGAGAAATGATCTGAATCGTCAGATCTTAGACCATAGTCCCGACAGCCGTCAGCATCCCGAAGAAGTCATCGAGATATTAGGGTCATCGGGGTTTTGGTAAGACCAGGAATCGAGACCTTGTGATTCTTGAAGTCCTGAGAAGGAATCCTAGTCGTTAATCTTGGTAGGACACGTGTCAGCATTCTGGGAAGTCGTCGGGATTTTGGAGGCCTCGGGGTATCCCAGGCCGAAGAGAACTGAGACCCTTTTGAGTCTCGAAACTCCGACAGAGAATCTCAGCCGTTGATCTCAGCTAGAGAACGTGGCAAGAGATCCCGAAGAGTCGTGAATCGGGGAATTGGAGTTCCTGAGAGCAAGGGAAACAGGACTTTGAAAGTCTTGAAATCCCGAGAAAAGATCCTAGCCGTTGATCTCGGCAGGACACGCGTCAGACATCAGGGTAGGAGTCGGGATTTACCCCATCGGGGATTCCAGGAGTGAAGAGATTGTCGCATCAAGATTCGCGATCCGTGAAATCCCAATAAGCNAACCGTCCATCAGTAGGGACACGTGTCGAAAGATCTGAGGAAGTCGCAAATCGGAGAATCGGGGTTCCCGGAGGCAAGAACCTCTTGCATGTTGGAATCGTGATTCGCGATATCCCGACGAGAGTTTTTAACTGTCCATCTGCAGGGACACGTGTCATAGGATCCCTAGGAGTTGGGATTCGGCATTTTGTAGTTTCCAAAGACAAAGGAATTGTTGCATTCGAAATCGCGATTTCACGTTATCCGATATAACAACGGGAAAGTAGTGACGTGGAGGAATAAGTTCTCACGTGCATCGGGGATCGGTATATCGGGGTTCTCAGTGACGAGAGAATTAGTGCCAGAGAAGTCGCGAAATTCCGAAACGCGACGGCCCCACTATAATAGTGTGGTAGTGGAGGACAGGTTTCAAAGGGTAAACCCTCGCCGGAGTCAACACCAAGTGGCATCGGGGATCGGAGGATCGGAGGATTGGAGATCCTGAGAACGTAAGTTCTAAACACTTCCAAACTGCGAAGTTCGAAACTCCGATAGAGGAGAGCACATGGTCTCGTGGACTAGTAGGTCACATGAGAACAGAGCTAGCCTAGAGGGCTAATGCGTTAGGGGCATATCGAGGATCGGAGAATCGCGAGTTCTGAGGACTCGTGAATTACGACATCGAAAATCCTGAAACTCCAATAGGAGTAGCCTCGAAAGGAGGTAAGACCACGGTCGTAGAGGAAGTGGACCACAGGCTTGGCCTGGGGAGCTGATGCGCAAGGAGCGCGTCGGAATTCAGAGGATCGCGAGTCTTGGGGAATGAATGAATTTTGACATTAGAAACCCCGAATCCCGATATTGAACCAGGGATTGGCACTTCGCTAATGCGGGTTTCTGGAGATTTCTCATCTGTGGGAGATTAACCCCAAAAAAAAATTTTAATTATGATAGTGGGTGTGTTACAATTACCAACAGAGGTTTTCGAAGTCACCCTATCGGCCCAGAGTGCATTAAAAAAAACGTTGTGCCAATTCTTGTGGTTTTCAGAAACTGTCCTCTTGATGATCTTGATCAAGTTTTTATGCATTGATTCTACTCGTTTACCTGGGGGTAATAGCTAGCAGAATACTTAAGTTTGATCCCCTTCTCCAAAGAAAAATTTCTCATATTGAGGGATGAAAAGTAAGAAGCATTATCAAAAACAAAACATTTAGGAATGCCTAATCTAGTAAAGATATTCATGTCAGGGAAAGATATCACCTTATTAGTGTTTACCACTTTCAGTGGTGTAGCCTCGGACCACCTGGTAAAATAGTTTGTTGTTGTAATGATGTATTTATGTTGTTGTGAAGAAGTGGGGTTAATTGGCGCTATGATTTCAAGACCCCACTGTTGAAAAGGTGAATCTACCAAAACAGAATGCAAAGAGAATGCCGCCTTTTTTACTCGTCCAATAGCCTTTTGGTAGATTATGCATTTACGACATAACACATGGGCATCTTTAAAAAACGTGGGCCAATAGTACCTAGCTCTTAATACCTTGTGAGAAGTGGTGTCTCCACCAAAGTTCCCACTAGTTCCACCTACATGTAGTTCAGATAATACTTTCTCTGCTTCATCTATTTCCAAACAACGCATGAGAACATTATCAAAATTCTTCCGGAATAAAACGTCATTTACCAAATGGAAAGGTGCAGATTTTAGTCTTAATTCTCTTCTCTTTTTTGGATCGAGATGGCGAGGAGAAGAATCGTGCGTTAAATAAAACTTAATATCATCAAACCAAGAATTAGCAACAACTTGTGTACATCAGATCTGATTTTCACTACGCTGATTTACAGTTAAGACATTAATTTGACTCTGTCATTCTTCAACCGAATCAACTACTAGTTTGCATAGGCCATGACCTCTGACAATTTTTGTAGGAGTTATTTCGAGGTCATACTCTTGTAATGATGTCATCCAATTTTCCCATTTTTCACCCAATTCCTTTTGTACTAGCAAGTTTCTAACAGCAGGATAAGGCACAATGACTTTAGTCCTAGATTTTAGCAAATATGATCGGAAATGTTTCACTGCTTTGAAAACTGCATAAGACTGTTGATCTACAGTCGGGTAGTTAATCTCTGCTCCTTTGAATTATGAGCCCATGAAGGAAATGGGGATTTCATTTCTTTCAGCGTTCTTTTGGTTTAACACAGTAGTATAAGATTGGTCAGAGGCGAAAGTGTAAAGAGTGAAATCTTGTGAGAAATCATGACTCATCAAGGAAGGGGCTTCCACAATGGATTTTTTTATGGAATCAAAGGCTTTATTTTCCTGTGGTCCCCAATGATACTGAACATCCTTTTTAATTAAGTTTTTCTATGGCCTTACCATTTCTGAGAAACTTGGGATGAACCTTCTGAAAAAATTAATCTGGCCTAAAAAGGATTGCATAGATTTTTTGGAGGAGGGGGGAGGAAGTTTGGCAATGGCTTGAGTTCTTTCGGGGTCGATGATCATCCCGTCACTGGATACTATGAATCGGAGAAGTTTTCCTTGTTCCACAGCAAATATTTACTTCTTAGGGTTGATATATATGTCATACTTGAGGCATCGTTCAAGGACAAACCTAAGGTGAGACACATGATCTTTCTTTTTTTTGGAGAAAACAGTAACATCATCAAGATAGACCACTACAAATTGATTTATGAGACCACGAAAAGCAATATCCATTGCTCTCTGGAAAGTGGCCCCAACATTTATAAGCCCAAAAGGCATCTTCCTATAGGCGTAAGTGCCCGATGGGGTACGAAAAGTGGATTTTAACTGGTCTGGTGGAGACATGAGGACCTGGTTGTATCCCGAAAAACCGTCTAGCAATGATAGTCTTTTGAAACCAGATACCTGCTGAAGAATTTGTTCCATTGGAGGAACATGATAATTGTCTTTGTCAGATGCTCGGTTCAAGTTACAAATTTTGACACGGAGTTGAATTTCACCACTTTTCTTCCTCACAGGAACTGGATTAGATACCCATTGTGTGTGCCTCATAGGGAATATTATCTTTACATTCAATAATTTATTTAGTTCTCTCTTGACAGTTGGTTCCAACTTAGGGTGCATTTTTCTCACCTTCTGCTGAAAAGGTTGAGTCTGGGGTTTCATGGGGATGATATGTTGTATTATATTAGGGTCAAAAGTTTTTAAATCATCATATGTCTAGGCAAAGACATCCTTGAATTCTTTAAACAGTTTTATAAAAGAGGATTGTTCTTGCTCAGAGAATCCCATTCCCAAATTGATATTTTGTGGATTATCTTTAGACCCTAAATTTATCACTTCATGAGTCAAGGAAGAACTGTTCGTTTTACAATTTATCGGCCCTCTGAATTTATTGTGCAAATCATAAAAATTCTCTAGTCTTACCATGGATTTAGGAATAGATTTTACTAGATCAGATGTTGATTCGGGAGATCTAGGCTCTATTACCACGAAATTTCGGAGATTTTCGTTGTGAGTGCCTTCATCGATAAGTGCACCTTGGAAAGTGTCCTCCATATGCAAAAAGTTAATGATTTGTTGATCATAATCAGACACTCTCCAATTAGTGACGTTTTCTGGGACCGATGGTCTAAACAATAACTTGATCGAAAATGAATTCAGATAAAGACCTTCTGCGGGTAAAAGTTTAGAAGCGACGTTAGCCAATAAGTCATCCTCGAAATTGCTTAATCTAGGAATGGAATTGATATTAAATGCTGAAAAATTGTGCATTAGATTCCATACCTCAGTTTGGTAACTTTTCAGGTGAGATAATAGGCAATGTATGGAATTTCTTACCTGCCTGACCACAATTTCTGAATCACCGAATACCATTAAGTTCTTTATGTCCATATCTACATCTTGCCTGAGTCCTTGCAAAAGTGTCTCATATTCGGAGGTGTTGTTGGTGCATTCAAACTCTAATCGACAGGCGATGAAAGTTTTATTACCTGTCGGGTCGATAAGTACACATCCTGCGCCAGCTCCTTCTTTGGATTTGGATCCATCGAAGTAAAGTGACCATATCTGAGCTTCGTCGACAGTGCTTGGCACATTCGGTAAAGCTGTTGACTGAGTACATGTCATGAGCTCTGATTGTTGTTCTGGATCGGTGATGGGGGAAGTTCCGGCCATATAGTTACCAAAGAAGGTGTTCATTCCCTGCATTTCAAGTGAATTAGTGGGATCAATAAATGGTTCATTAGCATCATTCAAATCTGTCACAGTGTTCTTGAGGTAACGTTCACGGTTAATCCTAATTTTGTTTGGCTGTCTATTTTCTAGCAGCCATAAATGCGACCAATTTATTGCAAAGTAACCATGTAGTTTCTCATACCAATCCATACTCAAAAACAAACCATAGACTTCGAGGATGTCAATGACAATGATGTCAATAATCTGGTGAACCTTAGGATTAGAAGATAACCTAACGAGCACATTTTTTAGTTCACCAATTACCTTAACATTTGTCCAATCAAGCTGAATAATTTTAAGACTAGAAGGTTGAACTTATGTGTTAATCTTTTGGCAAACAGACAAGAGCAGCACATTTGATGATGCACTGGAATCTACCATGCAATTATGTAGATTCCTATTGAAAATTTTAAAAGTTAACAGAAAAGGTGGGACATTTTTGCGAGTATTAACAACATAATTCTACTTATTTTTAGTCGTTGTCCCTGAAACTACTTTATCTACAATTGATACAGTTTTTTCAGTGAGATCCCTTTTATCTGGGGGTTCAGGTGTCATTTTAGCAGGGATCTTTTGAGTTGTTTTAGAACGGATTTCTTCAATTTTCTTGTTGTTCAAATTGTTGTTTTTACTATTTTCTGTGATGTTCTGAAGCATTTTTTGCAGAAAAAGAAGGAATTTTAAAAGTTTGTAAACAGAAATATTAGCCCTGAGTTTCTTTATATATTCAATCAAATCATACTCTAAAGTTGGGGATGCTAAACTCTGTTTTGTTTCAACTTGTTTTAATTATTTTGGAGGCACATTCATACTTATTTTGGAAGAGGGTTTACTCTGCGTTTTGCTTCTGGTGTTGTAAGGATGGACAATTTCAAAATTTGCTTGAAAAATATTGTCGGAGAAATGCCCGAAGATATTGGGAGATGATTCCTCTTCTTCAAGTACTTCTTCTTCGACTATGTCTTCCGAACTTTCAGGAGGAACCAAGTTATCATGTGCTTCGAGGATAGTTTGCAGAGCATGTTGTAAGCTTTAAAAATTTAGACCTTCAGGGGTCGGATTTGGTCGGTTGGGGGCAAAAGGATTTCTAAAAGGAGGTTTAAAACTTCGTTTGCTTGAGGATTCTTCTTCACCCGACCTCTTCAAGTCTATGACTTGATTCAATAATTTTTGGACAACCTTTTGCAAACTTTCTAGGTCTACAGTTTCTGACTGGGTTTTGGTTTGGGGAGGCCTAGTAAGAATTTATATTTTCTTCTTAGAAGATGGGGTTATTTCTGCCTCATTACTAAGATTATCTTTCAAACTCAAAATATCTTTTTTCGATCTGGCTTTCCTCCTCAAAGGCTTCCAATAACATAAAATTCTTAGACCTTTTAACCCAAATTGCTATATTATTGTGTAGAGATTTAGTGTAATATGCCACAGTAAGGCTTTCTGTGGGCATTGAATCAGTGAGGATTCAGTTTTTTTAAGTGAGGAACCTTTGGTTAAAATCTTTTACTTTCTCTTTAGGGTTCATATTTAAGATGGAAATTTCCATGACTAAGACTTCAGGAATTTTAACATCTCTGAATTTCTCAAGAAAACAGGTTTTGAATCTGTCCCGAGATACAATGGTGTGTGGTTATTGGGCGAAATACCATGTAGAGACATTTCCCTCAAATGTGCAAGGAAAAATTCTACATACAACATCTTCATGTTCTACACTTCGGAGCCTGATGGCTAGCATGAATTTCTTTATGTGATCCTCAGCGATTTTCTTAGAATCTGGATCAAACTTAGGTAACCATTTCTCTGGGTGTTTTGGTAAAGGGTGTTGGGGTCCAAGTACAGCCACAACATCTTGATCGAGCCATGGTCTGGCGGGATTATTTTGGTTTGCCATGGGTGTAGGTGGTGTCGAAGGCTGAGATGGTTCAGATGATGAACCGCCTTCATCGGATGACTCTCCTTCTGAAGAGGATGGAGATGAATGAGGTGGGGAAGGTGGAATACTATATCCTCCGGCTCCAAGAATAGGTGTATCGATAGGAATGATAGTATTGTCTCCTAAAGGGTTTGAAAGTAGACCAGTGCCTTCAAGTTTTTATCTAATATCATAGAAATCTAAAGGTTGATTTAGTGGTCGACCAGGTTGTCTAATATGAGCCAAATCACTGTGTGTCCTTAAAAGTGACTAACGAACAATTTCTTGTACGTTGGACCCTTGAGGGTTTGGTGTTACTGGCTCAACGGGAATCTGGGGATTTTCGTTCAAGGTAGTTGTTGTTTCAGAAGTAACGTTGTTTTCATAATGACTCTGTGTTACTATAGGGGAAAAAGTGTGTGGGGGAGGAGTCTTGCGACTTCCACGTGCCATCAATTGTATTCAAGCCCTCCTTCTAGCACCATTTGTTGACGGGTGAAATTGACCATCCGTCAACTGGGAGAAAAAGTTTGGTCCGAGGTTGTCTAAATAACCCAATTCATTTGGTGTAACTCGTTCCAATGGGTTTAATGGCTTCGTTAGACAATCTAAAAGTCCTAAAAGAAACAAATAAAAGAAAGAAACAACTATCTAATTGCTAAACACTATATATATATGTACATATGTATAATGTAACTGTTGTAGATATATTTAAGCAAAAGATATACAAATCTTACTTGCGTACATGATTTACAAACTGCAAGTTTTAATCAAAACTTACGAAAATCATTGTGAAAAATGATTGCTTCTAGGAAGCAGATAAAGAAAGCACATAAAAATATTTTTTTGTTCCTTTATAAATCTAAACTAATAAGAAAAAATACAATGAAACATAAATGTGTGGATAGTCAAAAGTTGAACCATACATTTTAGTTTTAGTGATAAGTAAATGACAGAAAAATACAAAGGATCTAACCCGTTAATGAGTTAGTGAGGTGTATTCAAGCATCTGCATGAGTGGAGAACATCCAACTGCCCTGTCCAAGAGAAATCTGCAAGGAAACTTGTGATTGTTCTAAATAAATTTAAAACCTGTATTAGCAGCTTAGGTTTCAATGACAAAAGAGGAAACAGGAACATAAACCTGTGATCTCATAATTGCACATGATTACAGTAAGATAAATTTGAAAGTAATCTATGCATTTCATCATCCGATTAAAACTCAAAGATAAATCATATCAATTTAATTGGAGATATCATCATAGCATATATATTTTGAGAAGAAAATTATAGATGGTATTTATAATATAACATCCTTCACATCACATATAATTTAATCTAAAGATATCATACCTATACATGTAGTAGGATTAACAAAACATAAATGACAACATTATAAACAAAAGGCTAAAGCCAAAATGCGTAGATGTTGTTTCATTAAGTTCTGGAATCACTCATCCATCTCTTGTTCTCAACCAAGATGATTTCCATTACAAAATATGGAGTATTTAAAGAGTTCATGTAAGCTAAACATCCTATCTTCTAAGATAGGATCATATCTCAAAAGGATCTAAACATTACAAATATAGAGGGTCTAAAAACCATTCAATATCACGCCATATCTTCAAAATTATGAAAGTTTTGTTTTTGATTTACAAAATAGGCCAAAAGAGATGGCTAAGTAACTAATTCCAACATGCTCCATCTTATGAGATCACCACAAGATACATCCTATCCTGAAAGAAAAACGAAATGAGCAAATTAGATATTTATTTAACTAATATTTTCCAAATTTTATATGATAATTGACTTGGCTATAGAATCTCTCGATTTTGTAGCCAGTCTTATTATTTACAACAGAAATCTAAATCAATATAGATTAATTAGAAAGATAACAATAAAATCACAAATAAGATAAAAACCAATATTACCATTCAACTGATAACCAAATTCGAATCACAAAATCTCAGAGTTGATCACGGCCTTGACACTATCATCATTTTTTTATTATGATATTGACAGTCCTTTTCAAACATTTTCCTTGTCTTTGTGCATTGATCTTGAGCTCACGGTTTTAATTTATTAATGAGTCATTTTGAGTCGTACGAGCCTTGATATTTTCTTTAAGGATGAGGATGTCTGTGTAATACTGACCTATCCAATGTAAACACACTTCACAATGTACAGCAGGGGCAATCAGTTGAGGAAATGCATGACTGTGTGTTAAAATACTACCACTATCCATTGTCGGCCTTTGACCGAGTTTAATTCTAGTAAATCCCTTGCTACCTTTCAAACATGGTGGGAGATTATTCACATAATCGAATGGTTGATCCGGTTCTGAACAATTCTAATCTTCCTCGGCCAAAAATCTTTCGATCTCGAAGTCAGAACTCTCATGGATCTCGATCGATTTGATCAAGTTCACATGAGCTTTTTATTTATTTCGCAAACTCCTTGAAATGAGTTGGCCATGCCTCTTATTACAAAACCCTATCTCTTGATTTTTATTTGATTGTTTGCATGAATGTTTTTTGTTGGTTTTTGCAGTGGGATTAGGGCAAACAATTTGTTCATGCTCAGAAGTTTTAATAAGCCTATAACTAGCATCATGTTGCTCACACAAAGGTTGATTGGGCGATGCCCTTTGACGAGGGTTTTCATACAAGACATCTGACCCACCAATTGAGAGCCCAAGAGGTTTCTCTAGAATAGTTTTATCTACCACAGGAATCTCTACAGGCTTTACTATAAGAAATCCATTACGAGTTACGAAAGCATCCCAATCGTCACCAAGTACTTTCAGATGATGAAATAACAACTTAATCTACCCATGGTGAAATAAGATGGAATCCAAGTTCTACCTTTTATATCTCTTTGACATTTTATACAAACTTCTTAGTAGGTAAAATGGCATGTTTAATTGGAAACCGATGAAATGCATGAGCAGTCTTATGTGGTAAAGGAAGATGAGGCCATAACGGCCTTCACAAGTAACAAATTTCTTTAACACTGCCAATAAACCATGCCATCTAGTCTTCAAAAGAAATACCATCATACCTTTGTCACAACAGTGAATACTCCTGGAGGTGACGAACTGACTCCATAGTACCTCGTCCAACTTTGAATTTTTAAACCATTTTTGGCCAGTGAGGGGGAGTCTTGTTGCCTCACTTAGAAATTCTTCGGTGACCTCCAATTGAATATCACCCACCTTGGCTCTGCATCCATCGAATGTAAGGGAAAAATCTTGGGCCACTTGTAAGTTATAACCCTGGAATTTCTTAATAAACATCTCCCAAACCTGGCTCTCAATATCCTCACTCGTGTCATCATAAAGTAGCAAAGTTTGGGAGCCATTTGGCTCAAATCAGACAACAGGGGCCATAAGGGTTTGAACAGAGGGTAACAAGAGCGACCCAAATTCACTATGGTATTAAGAGGCAGTAGCAACAGAGGGAAGTATGAGCCAAAAACAAAGGAGAAAAATGAGCAATTGCACCAGCGCGACCATAATGTAAGCATAAGGGTTTCACACACGAAATTCGGGCATCTCTGTTGATGAATATTCTGGGTACAAAGCGTAACATCAGACCTCGTTCTATCATGAGAGGCCTGTCACTTCTACCTGCCAGCTAAAATGAGGTACAAAGTATGATCGTGGTGTGATTAATTCCCATGACATGTTATGGGTGAAGTCGATTTGCAAAGGCTAGGAGAAGATGTGTTTTACAAGCCAAAAGCATATCGAAAATTTAAAATCAAAATCGATTTACCAAGAATTTTAAATGAAACAAGCCTATAGTCCATTTTCCAATCAATTCTTGGTATACAAAGGCTCCAAAATATAAGCTTACAGTCCAAGAGCAACTCAAAACAAATGTTTCATTGATATATGATAAGCTTCAAAGGAAAACAACATTCATTAAAAGAGTTGTAAGCGTATTTACCCTTCTAAAGACTAAGCCTTAGATAAAATTGTAATACGATTATAAGTTTTAATGCTTCATTCATGCTTTCAGTCATGAATGAAGCACGGAAAATGCAAGATAAAAAATAAACAGGAACAATCAAAACATACTCTTTACAACTGAATAGTCACCTTCAAATACCAATATTTACAAGATCAGGCGTAGGCAGATACAGGAATTGTCATTTGTCACTTGAAAAAGAAAAAATAATGTAGGGCCGCCAACACTTGGTCAGATATCCTGAGGGTATTTTTATCAAAAAATAGTCCTTTGAAGTCCGAGACGAAATCATTGTAAACTTCGTAAAAATACAAATAAATCTTGTGTCTCAACAATGCATGATACCATAAAGTAACTAGATCTATTTCACAGTTTACCCTCTTACACATAGTCAATTTTGGAAATTGACAACAATACATTATCGCAAATACCAAATAGGAAGCCATAAAGAATTTATCGTCCCTTTTGTAATGTGATAATTGGGATGATATTCAATGGAAATCAATTTTCCCCAGTCAAAGATAGCATGTTATTTCACTGTAAAATATAAAATATAAAATATAAAAATCATGCAATAAATAGTGGCAGTGCTTTCCTAACCTGTCAACTTGGTAAATAACCAAGTGATTTCCTGAAAGGGGTTTTTAAAAGAGTCGACCCGAATCATTGTTATAACCCTAAATTGTTCTACACATGCATACATGGCCTTTGGCCCTCTTACTTGCATTTTTTTCCAAAGCACTACTGAGTTTCTCTTCTAAAAACCCATTTTTTGAAGATGTACGCACCTTGCACCAATATTTCCCATGTGCATATGCTTGCTACACCAGTACAGCTCGCGTACATATGCATGTTGCACCATTACAACCCATTTATACTTGTAAAAGTTGCAAAAAATAAAAAGTTGCAAGGAATTAGTTGAGATTACAAGAAATTGGGTAGTTTCCCAACTAATCCACCTCCTATAGCCCATCACCCAACCGAAAAAACATCCTTTTGTCATATAATAAGAGGTTTTGGGGTCTCATTTTACATGTAGACATAAGAATAGTGAAAACCTGCTCGATTTCACATCCCCTCCTTGCCCAAGTTATTGCATCCCTTTTGTGAGAATTGCCTCAGCATTCCCCAATTAGCCCTTCTTCCTCCATCAAAACCCATTCACTTCCCAAGAAGAGATCAGAAGGTTGAGAGGAGAAGCCATACAAAGGTTCACTTGGATCTTGGTTAAGAGGAGCCCAGACTAGGTTCGTGGAGCAGTAGCCGAATTTGGTTGTAAAGGTATAATCATTGAGTTATTAATAAAATAATTACTTTTCTTGTCCCAAATCATGGTGTATTGAATGCTTTTATTGGCTTATGTTTTGACATTCTAACATCTAACCCTAATTTGTATATGAAATAGAATGCTTGTATTATTTTTTTTTGTCTATATTTGAATGCAGGTCAGCCTTGGGAGGAGGCATGTAGTCAGCAAATCTTTCAAGTGTGAGGGGATCATCACCAGACGCAGGGTAGAGGTATAATTACCCTATCCCTCTCATCTTTGTTTTTCTTGTATGAGTTTTGGTATGTTTGGGGTAGTTTAGAGAAGTAGTTGAATTTTATATGGTTAATTGATATTCCTACATTTTGAACCTTGGTGTAGTCATAGGGTTTTTTTCTTGCTAGCATAACTGGTGACCATATTGTGGAAGCCTCTAGGGTTTTAGGGGATTTTGAGTTGTCTTATTGGTGTTTCTTCCTTTCGAGTTTTTGTTGAGTCTTCTGAGTCTTTTAAGGGATTATGGTCACCTTCAGGTGCCATACCAGTTCTCCCTGCCCTATAAGAATTTATGTTTTCTTTATTTTTTAAGGAAGTACAGAGGTGTGTGCACCCTTCTTTGGGTCAGCAAGCGTACATACACGCTTGGATAAATAGACAACCCGCATACATACGCATGCTGCTAAAGCAACAATAGTCTATCTAGTTCAAGAATTTAAAAAAAAAAAAAGAGGC
>SNQJ01S0166422.1:10922-20980 GCA_010110895.2 Picea sitchensis | reverse complement strand
TCTTCAAGACATATAAGAAAAAACATTTCATGGTTTTCTCCTGATTTGGGTTTCCACGTAAAACATTGGTGTACTGTGTATGTGTGTGATTGTTTATTTATTAATACTCATTATTGGATAATAATTCTACATTGATATAACATTTGAAGAAAAAGGATTATAATTACGTTATTATTGATTCACCCCCCCTCTCAGTAATCCAACAATTCAAGGTTTGAGGCATAAAAATCCTAACCTTTGCACGTACGCTGACATTAAGGCCGAATAAGAACCTATTGACCTTAAGTTTCTCAGTATTAAGATGCAGAGCATACCGAAACAACTCCATAAAATGGGCCTCGTACTTGGGTACTGTACGACCGCCCTGTCGTAAGGTGTTGAACTCATTGAGTTGATGCTCAATGAATTCCTCTGATAGGTACCTCTCTCAAAACCGTTCCTTAAATAGTTTCCATGACACGTCTTCGACGGTCATGTTCAATTGTGGCAGGAGTGTCTTCCACCATAGAAGAGCGCTCCCCTTCAATTGAAAGACCGCCATGTGGACCTTCATGTTGGAGGTATAGTCACAAAGTACAAAGCACATCACCATATTCTCCAACCATGCCTCGACGACTGCGTCGTCCGGGGCACCAAAGAATGCTACCAGTACCGACCAGAGCACATGGTGGACCCTCAGGGGGTGCCTACGCCCTGGCCTCATCCCTCTCCAAACGACTGATCAGTGCCTCAGGCATGCACTGAAAATATCTCATCAGCCCAACCACATCACCCACCGCTATATGCTCCTGCCCGATAACTTGTTCATCTTCTTGGGGGTTAGAACCCTCAGACGTGGATGCTGCTAGAGGTGTTGTGCCTCCTCCCCTAGCACCCCATCGTCTACCTCCGTGGTGTCCTCTAACCATGATTACCTGCATGAATACAAGTCAACTTAATTAAGAACATTATAATCAAATATCATATCAATGAAATCTGTAGTGATCCCAAGTCGCGAGTTGAACCCCGCTCTGATACCATATGAAATGACCCCTTCGTTATGACTATAAGTGAAGAAAAAGGTGCAATTTGTTTTTTAAAATAGGACAACAACAACGATTACAACTAAAACAACACATCTGACGGTGAACACCACATCCACAGAATAAGCAACATACCACTATGACTCCTCACACTGTCACAAGAGCAACTGGGTGAAACATGCGTAAAACAAAAAGGATAAATGACTACCTGCCCAACAACAACATGACCATTCCTACAATATAAGGGACAACATCCCCATCCCGACACAATGACCTCGATGACCAGATAACTAGAACCTCGATGGCACACAACCAAATGCATGAAGGCGTTCGTCACAAGTGCTAATAGCAAACTTACAATGACCCATGAAACCCACACAAAAGGCATAGACCTCAACTGAGTTATCCTTCACCTCCTTCCCTTAGGGCATGTAATGATCCCCTCATTAGGAATCATGTCGTCCCCAAGTGATAGGCATGCCTATAACCTTGACGCTACACAACCTATCTGGAATAAGGACTCTAGATGAATCCAACTCGCTAGGGGCTAAGTACTGACAAGAGGACTACACCCACACCCCAAGAAATAGATCGACAAGACACAATATGACGTTGTTCGAAGAAAGCGCAATCTAAGACACGACTTCACCAACAATCCATCCATTCATTATGTCTAAACTAGTCAATAATTACCATCTATTTAACATTAATTACAATCTAATTTAGGAAGTCTAAATTACAAATTAGTCATTAAATTACAATCTAATTTGACATTAAATACAATCAAATTTAGCAAGTCTAAATTACAATTTGTCAATAATTACAATCTAATTCGACAAGTCTAATTTAATCAATACTAAAACTATAAACTATAATTATAATCTAATTTGACAAGTCTATTTTAATCAATACTAAAACTATAAACTATAATTACAATCTAGTTTGACAAGTCTAGTTTAATCAATACTAAAACTAATTGACAAGTTTGGTCTAATTTAATTTAACGACTGTCTATTCAATTTAAAGGCCGTCTATTCAAATTAAAGGTTGTTCTAATCAAAGGCTGTTAAAGGAAGAGGATGTCTAATTAACAAGTTTGGCTGTAATTTTGGTTGTCACCATTGTTGTCTATTAAAGGACTTAAAGGAATTAAATCTGTCTAATTAAAGGAGGTTCGCAAAGTGGAAGTAATGAAAACCGCTGAGATAAATGGAAGGGAATCCCTAAGTTTAAAAACGTGAATTTGCAGTCAATAGGTATTACTAATGTAGTCAATTATTAAAAATAATCTGAACCCCATAACTATCCCTGTAGAAGCTAATGGTAAGGATTGTTGTAACTAAGCATTGGCAGTGTAAAATCTTGATGGATATTCACTATACAAACTATTAATATAAACTAAATATACAAATGAGAATCACTACGGTCTATTAATAGACTATTAAATCACTAATAAACTAAAGATAAACTAAACTAAAGATATAAATGACAATCGCTAATAAATATATAAATAAAGATACAAAGTATTAAATCGCTACGATCCATTATCATTCAATTATCGATTTCTGAAAAAGGAATTCTCTTCTGAATATTTCAATCACATATGAATACTAAAACTATTTCTAAGTAATAAAATCCTTTGTAAACCAAGAATCGTTTATGAGTAGCGAGTTCGGAGGTAAAATCATATTGCAGTGGGTCAAATCGCAATGAATAGTCACGACACAGAGTAATTAAAGATCCACACACATTCTCTCAAGGGAATATTCATTGTCTAATACGGTGGGATGACGCCGTCTGCCACAGGTTTTTAAAGACACAATCATCAAGGGTGAATCCGCTACTAGTTAAGGCACAAATTCACTGAGTTAAGTCACCAGAAAACACATTTGAATGATGGGTAATTTCATAGATTAACCCAGGTAAATTTTCATAGTAAAAAAGTATGCAAGGCATCGATACAGATAGCAATACAACGAGATAATACTCTGCCTTACAACCATATACAAATGGAGGGTGTACTGAGTAAAAACGAGAGCACACTCTTTGTAAAAAGAAAAAACGAATGCCACGTTAGCGAAAACAAATATCTACCAAATAAAATAGTTGTGGGAAGGGCCACAAAAATCATAAAGGGAAAGGCTGAGTAAATAGTCTAGGAACAAACATAGATTATCAACACATGATAACACAGAAGAAATCAACCTCCAGAAAACGAAGATGGAATCAATCACATGAAAGCCCAGAGATGCTCCTTCACAATAAAATGCACAGACAAATCATTCAACTAGAATAAATCAACAGGGGTAGACAGATGACAATTATCCTTCGCTCATCATCCACACACATAAAAACAGGGCGTTAGAATCTATAGGTCACTGTGCACCGAAGTGACGACCGTCGATTCGGCTCCTGGCCGACTGCTCAGGCGTGAATTGACGAACTAGGGATGAGGGAGAAGTAACAAGCACAACTCTTCACAACAAGTCAATAAAACCAATAGGACAGTCACAACATTCAGGGATCGAATGCCAGGGGATTCAAGTTAAGCAACGAGATTAAGGCTATGGGGAAAATTAAGTTCTCAATTAAAATGCTAAGTCGAACACCTTCTTTACATAGTTAAAAGTATAGAAATGAAAGCGTAAATTCAATAATAATGTACCATGTAGAATAAGAGAATGCATACTATAGCCCAAGTCGTCCGCTCTGAGTTGTTGTCCCGCGCGCTCCATGTCGCTCCCGCTTGCCGACTGATGAGACTTAACCGGTACCTCCCAGCCAACACTAGGGGTACTCTTCTTCCCCCTTAGCCCCTCGAGCCACAAAGGGGCCACACACACTAAACCAGAGAACAACTAGCTCCCATCTCGCCTCACAATGCCGATCTACCACTCCTCACCAAGCTGGGTATCCCAAATCCCGCAAGCTAAGTCAGTCAAGTCTAAAATTCTGCAGCGTAATGTTACGCATCACAGAAGAGATCCATCATCCTCCTCCTCCCTCCTTTATATAGAGTTTCTAAGTTATTTTCTTTCCCAAGTTCCCATTTAATTTATTGTGCAATAATTTAATTCAGAAAAATCCTCCTCGTACATGTGTCACCCATCCCCTTCGTTGCACCGGAAATTAATTTCATTAATTATTTGATTACTCCTATTTCCCTCACCCACCTAAAATCATTCCTAGAATCTCTCCTAGGTGTCCTCATATTCCCTTACACATTTTATTGACTTACCCCCTTACTAATTTACAGGTTGAGTTCAATTTAGAAAGTTCTTAATGGCAAGATACCTTACTAAGTTAGCCATTCTGCCTTTTCCCTTAGTTTCCCTTTCTCTTTATGTTTCCCCCTTTTTCCTTAGTTTCCTAATTCTTTTAAATTTCCCTCTTTCCCTTTTCATTTAAAACTCAAATTGGCAAGTGTAGAAAATTACCCTTTTCCCCTTTTTCTTTTTAATTAATAAATTTTTAATTAGCATATGTAACAAAACAATTATTTCCCTTTTAAAATTTTAAATCCCTCAATAATTTGATTTTAATAATTTAATCGAGTTTCTTACCCCCTTTTCGTCACATGTTTAATGATGATCATTATTATTTTTTTATTTTTTATTTATTTTTCACAACTATTACTTTAGACCTAGATTTTAATTTTTGAGGCTGGGCAAAATTTTATTAGGGAAATTATTTTTAAAACTTTCTTATCACATTATTTGTTCTAATTCCATCTAGGTTTATTCTTTTATTAGTTAACAACGTGACATTCCCTTCAGGACACATTAGGTGCTCCAAGGGTGCCACTCGCCTCATTCTATTTCCCTTGTGTGACATGCCCTTCAGGACGCACTACGTGCTCCAACGATGCCACTCGCCTCATTCCGTTTACCTTGCGCGACGTGCCCTTCAGGATGCACTACGTGATCCAAGGGTGCCACTCGCCTCATTCTTTTTCCCTTGCACAACGTGCCCTTCAGGACACACTACGTGCTCTAAGGGTGCCCCTTGTCTCATTCTGTTTCCTTTGTGCGATGTGCCCTTTAGGACGCACTACGTGCTCCAAGTGTGCCACTTGCCTCTTGAATGACTTGGTAGACATCAAAAACCCCTGGAGTTAATACTCCGTCAGGTGATCTTGTGGGAGACTAAGGGCCTCTAAGTAATAAGGCCCCTGCCTTATTGCGCACCCCTTAGAATCATCGTGAACGACTGTCACAGTCTTCCCTCATGACATCGCGAGTCTTCTCGAACTAGGTAATTGTTAACCTATAGTTCGAGCCAAAACAAGAGTGATAGTAGGTTGTGGTAGGGATTCTGTCCACACCTCTCCCTCAACGTCTCTAGTAGTTGTGCGTGACCCCTCTACTCCACATGTGAGTCTGGTCAGAAAGTTGTCATCAGCTCGCATCATCAACAAATCATGTCAGAAATAATATCATAACATCTAATCAGATGCACAAATGTCATATATATACAACAATCAAATCCCAATAGTCCACTCCCTGACTCAATCTAGAGTCCAAGGGTTCTTTCGATGCCTTTGCATCCTCGAGATCCAAAATCATGCACACTCAGGAAAACCGAGTCAATAGCACCTATCTATGTCAATACAAAAAAATAACATGTCATCATCCATAACTCCTTATAATCATAATCAAATGCCCAATAGTATAATAATCTGGATCACTTGCAAGCAAGTGTCCTCAAAGAATAAGTTCTCTCAATGCGTGCAAGAGAGGGATGTTACACCTTCCCTCCGGGGATTGATAAGGCCTTTAGTCCGTGCTAAAGAAAGAGGTTTAAACATAGGTTCATGATATTTTACTATATTGTATAATTAAACATATAATTGAAACCCAACATTGGGCTCTCTACTATCTATAGGGTCTACTTCGGGGGAAAGGAGTTGTCTGAAGATATAAATTAAACATTACCTTTTCGATTGCTACCCCGACTTCCACATGTCCTGTAACACCCCCTTTCTAAACCCCGATTATATGTAACTAATAATAGTTAATGATTTCCATGCGATGGCCTATAAATATTGTAAATGTGTTATTGTTTTAATTAAAAATGCCAATCGACTGATTGTGGGGTAAAGACTTAAAATCACTGGCCATGATACCACTAGAGGGAAGAGTGAGGAAGCCTTTAGAGGGAGTTCATCATGCTAAGATGAACCAATTCTCCTTGCTGAGATATTTGAATTGGAATTATTAATATATTTCCCTTAAATTTGATTTCAAGGAAAATCAATTAATGAGGAAGGGTTGGTGGTTGAGAAACCAGCCGCCCTCAATGAATGGAAGTATGGGGAGACTGCTTGAAGTGACCTAGACTGTCAACTAAAGGACACTAGGAAAGGTCACCACGGTTCCCCATGATGGACCCATGAGAGTCTTTCTGACGGAAGGAAAAACATGGTATAAGTCGAGAACCTTCCCAAGGGGGGTTAGGGGACAAAGGAGTTCAAAACGAAGGATAGAGAAGAAAAGTGCAGGGAGGCCTAGGTGTGGGCTAAGAGACACGAGTCTCATGAAAATTTTTGTTACAGGGCTAGTTGGAAAGACTAGATCTAAACCTGAGTTGAGAAGGACAGAAGCTTGATGCAAACGAGCATCTGATAAACCCCAAGAAGGTATGGGTTAGGTGGGTACAAGAAAAACTTGATTAAGAGTGGTATGAAGGAGAGTAACCTACACCTGATGATCTCCCTGATAATATGAGAGAGAATCCCTGGTAGTATCATGGATTGGAATGGGGGTGGCCTATTTATGAAGTAACTAAGCATGGAGAGCCTATGGCTAGGTGGAAAGGTGAAAACCCATAGTCAATTGGATGGCTATAGAAGGTAACAGATAAGTATCTCTCGCTATGTGTAACTTAATTGAAATGATGATTTGTTCCTTTTATTGATCTCATGGATATATTTGTGCCTCATGTGTGCAGTAGGGTATTTTTGTAGTGTGATGCATGGAAAAGAAGATAGGCTTATAAACCAAGAATAAGCGATAATTTATAGGAGGAATGGGTAGAGGTGCCCTGAGATAGGATTTGGATTTTCTAAAATCCCGAGAGAGGTCTTTGTATGAGTTAGAGAACCTCAAATTGTCGGTGGAACCCCTTGTCTTGGTATGGGTAGTTTTCATAAACATAAACATCCACCTAAGTGATGGGGTAGGAAGACCTTAGTGGTTTTCGTGGCCCCGATGAGAGTCCCTGAAGGTTTGGTAAGCCTTAGAGAAAGAGATTGGAATAATTCCTGAGTAGTTAAGTCCAATTTTGGGTTTTTATCATGCATAAATCCTAGATTTCAAGTGGGTTGAATTGAAGCCACCAATTTGAGGCAAAGAAATGATTTCGACCCTTGATCATAACATCTCCCTGATGAAGAGTTTATGTTTTGAGCCTGAATAAATCAGAGTCGCTGGATTTTTGTAGCAATTAGATCCAAACCCTTCTTCAGAGTAAGCTATGACATATGTAGAAGATGAACATTGAATCAACAAAGATTGTTGACCTATTGGAGGGCTGAGGGATAAATCTCGACCGTTGAGTTTGTGTGAGAGAAAAATTGTTCCAAACCTGGGTTTCATGCCCTACCTTATAAGGTGAAGAGAGAGAAGGTGACAATGATGTGACATGTCATTCCTACATGGAAATCGATTTTTCTAGAGGACGACATGTGTCAACACTTGGTTTGTCAAGAGGATGAACGTGGGCCCTGTTGGGTTCAGGCTTGTGGAAGGTCGCCTTAATCATCGACCATTGGTATTGGAGATCGATAAATATCAATCGTTCATCAGAGAGGGTTGGTTAGAGTAAGTGGTAGTCCAGGTGGGGATGGAACTCCGACGGAGAGAATTTGAGAGTTAATGAGAACCGTTGATCAGAGTATGGGCGAATATGAACCTCAACCATAGATCAAAGGGGGACTTGTTCAAGCGAGGAAAAAAGGGAAGTGATGTCAAAACGATATGTAATGCAAGCGTGCCCCAAAAGGGAGACACATGTCAGCCTAAAGTTCATCAGAAGGGCCGAGTGGGAGTCCTTGGCAGTATTAAACTATAGAATAATTGTCTTAATCCTAGCCGTCAGATCTACAAACCGAATAATCCGAACCATTAGATATGATGAATGGAATTCCTTCAGAGCATACCTTTCAGAGTCATTGAGATGGGTGAAATATGAAGGAGGAACTCCGAGAGGATATCTGAGCCATTGATCTGTCATGATTAGAGGAACTCCGAGAGGAGATCTAGGCCGTTGATCTATCATGACTGGAAGAACTTTGTGAGGAGATCTGTGTCATTGATCTGTCATGATCGGAAGAACTCTGAAAGGATATCTAGACTATTGATCTATTACCAAATGATCAAGAGGATGATGTGGACAATGCCATATGTCAAGGATAGAAGGTGCCATGTGGCGTAGTGATTTGGCACGTGTAGGTGAGTTTCTATGGGAAATAATGATGCAATGTGTTAGGTGGTGATGGTGCCATGTGTCATGCATAGATGATGCCACATTTCAAGAGGATTTGGCACACGTAGGTGAAATTTTGAGAAAATTTGGGCCGTTCATGGAAGTTTGAAAGGCCAGAAAGGCTATGTGGTGGTCAAGAACACCGACATTGACGAAGGCATCGATGATGTAATGAGAGTCGTTGATAAGTGGTGGGTCGGAGTTAATATCCACTGTTAATTTTTGAAGAACCCTTTATAGGTTATAGAATGGACGACGACGTCATGAGTGACGTGGAATGCTAACACATCTGGAGGACGACATGCATGAGCACCTGATTCATGATAAGGTCAAAGGTGGGTCCTGTTAGTTCCATACCATTGGATGGTTGTTTGCAAATACAAACCATTAGATCTAATGGTCGAGAGATATACGTCGTTCATCGTAGATGGAAGGGCTGGTCAGGCTATGTGTTGGCTAAGAATATAATTGATGGCAGAGGCATCGATGGCGTGATGAGGATTGTTAGATCTGTAGCCAGTGAATTTGATCCATAGATCCAGGTGTAGTCATCGAAGAACAAAAGAATGGAAGAGTGGGAATTAAGCGTCGTTTCCATTAGGATCGTCAAATCAACTAGAACCGTTGGATGATCGACATGAGGACCATCAGATTGAAAAAAATTAGAGGGGAGGGTGTTAACCTCTATGTAATTTGGAGTCGCTGACTCACTTAGATCCATTGGATGAGCAGCTTGTGAACCATCAGATCTAGGAAGGGATTTGATTAACTATGAGTTGTCAAAATTTTTTATTGAAGAAATTTGTAACCCATGGGAATGAAGTTCTTGACGACGACGTCAAGAGGTTCTGTGGGGTCGGAACTTTGAATTGGTAATCCACGTGTAAAATTCCACGTTGGATGACAAAAGTGTTGAGAGGCCATGTGGCAGTGAGGTGGGCTTGGTCAATGGAGACCTGAGAACTTTGGGAGGCCATAACTTTTTACTGTGGAACCAAATTTAGGCATACTTATAGTCGTTGGAAATCTCTTGACGAGCAGGAGAAGTTAGTGCCCTCAAGAATAAGCCTCGAGATGTCTAAGAAAAAATGAATTTCTAATACCCCATCCCTTAAAAGGTTCTTAAGGATTTGGGTGTGTTACAAAGTGGTATCAGAGAAGAGTTCAAACACTCGACCTGGATGGGACATAGATCAGTAAGGGGAGTGGTATATTGAGGCTAGGATATGCTTGTTGGACAAAGCTTCTTCGAGTTAAAATGTTTTTTATTATTTTCACAAGTTCTTTAAGAAGAAGGACTACATATTTAAAATATTGTTTTGGGATTTTTTGCAATAGAAGAATTGTTGTCGCTTGAGGAATTGATAGTTTCTCCTACATGAGAGAGAATATACTGGTAATCATTCATAGTTGAATCCAATGTAAAATGGAAGAATCCTATTAAGGGCTACCTAGGTTCAAAAGAATGAATAAACTAGTGACTGTAATGCTGCCTGTATGCATTGGTGACCATTGTTCATATAAGGGCTAAGACCCTTATGGAGAGATTTT
>SNQJ01S0166420.1:0-20980 GCA_010110895.2 Picea sitchensis | reverse complement strand
CATACTTCAGCTAATCATAATCAAAATAATTAATTAATAACATATAATTAATTAAGGTTATATAATAATTAATTATAATTTAGCTAATGTTTAGGATTATTTATGAAATTATTCATATTAATAAGTAAAGGGTCATTACATGAATATAGAAATGGATTCAGCATGCTGAAAAACCCCTGGGGCACTCGGATTATACAAAAATAATCACTCAAAACTACGGATGCAACAATTTATCATCATATTTTGGGTAAATGTCCTTGAAAAATAAGTCGGAGAAGGGTCATTTCATAGAACGACTATATCATTATGAAGATAATGGGATTATAGGTAATTATGCAATTAATGACAAAATAGGTTTTTAATGTGAATGGAGAAAGTGGAGTTTAGATTGTATTAATTACTCATATCCATATAAGGATGGTCATTTATGAAAATAATTGAATTATAGATAGTTATGTGATTAATGACAAAATAGGTTTATGATGTTAATGGAGAAAGCATAATTATAAATTTTATTAATTAGCCATGTTGTGATTAGTATTTTGTGTGTTTATGTTATTATGTTTAGTGTATATTGAGATTTTCAAAAACTTCACAATATTTTGAATGTCTAAAAGTATTGACACAATAAAAACATTTCATATTAACAATTTTAGTAAACTTTTTTCCAAGTTTATGTAAAAATGATCAATTATACAAATTAATAATTTTAATTAACTAATAACAAATGGTTATTTTCCCTATATTAACAAAGTCAAAATTGTTAAAATTTTATATTATTTTAGTTACTAATATTTTTTTTTATACTATTTTAATTTTTTTTCATTTTACATATCTAATTGTATAGAAATTACATATTCTAATTATATAATTAAATTTAATAATTTTAATTTTTTTTATTATATTTCATTATACAATATATTTCATTTTAATAATTTAATCAAACAAAATATTTTGGTAAAATTATCAATTTTATAAATAAATTTAAAAAATTAAAACTAACATTTTTTATTATCTTATTTACCTAATTTTATTTATTTATCATTATTAATATTTTATTGAAAATTCTTAAATCCATCCAAATTAAACTGTAATTAACTCAAGATCCTTACCCTATATGTCATACAACAATGAAAAATATTTTCACCAAATTTCCATCCAAAATTGAAAATTTTATTAGCATTATGGTTGCTCGACAAAAGCGTTCTCGTTTTAGTTGTTCTCTTCATTACTCCAACGGCTGGTTGTGAAAACCCATGAGGGATGAAGATAAGTTGCCCATCCCAACTACTTGGTTTGAAAGGTAGAATTGGATAGCAAGTGGGAACACAAATCTTGTCAAATCATCGGAAAGAGTACAACACATATGGTTGTTGACCGTTGGCAGATGGAGAATTTCGAGAGGCTCTGGACGGACCTTCTTCCTGCACAATACCCGTCTGCATCCTCCACCACCTGGTTTGAAAGGGATAATCAAATAGCAAGCGAGAAGCGGGATCTTGTCAAATCATCAACAAGAGGAGTAAAGACAGATGGTTGTTAAAAGTTGACAGATGAAGGGTTCAGAGGGAACCTCCTCTTAAAAGAACACCTTCAACCTAATTAAAAATGAAAGGGTAGGAAGGAGCATGATTATATATATATATATATATATATATATATATAATATACTTTTTATCTATTAATGCCTCTCCCATCCTCTATAGAAAGTAAAAATAAATTTACATAAATAGTTTTTATTTATTATTATTTTTTCTAAATTATTAACCAATTTTATTTTTATTTTTTTTGAGTACATGCCTAAGATATGGGTTTTGTGTAATGCTTTTATATAAGATAACAAAGTTGATAAGAAATTCCCTCAAAGTCCTTTCTTTGTATGTATGGATATTTATGAGTTACTTTTGATTATGTTAGCAATGATCCTTTACCCTAAAATTATGTAATACAATGATAATAATTGTTTTTTATTTTATTTTTCTTTAATCTTTGAATAATAGACAATGAAGGACATAATGATATGCATGTAAATATCAAAATAAAATGTTGACATTAATATTATAATTGAAAATATTAATTTAATAATCTAAATCCATAGTATGGGAATCCAAATATATATTTATGTCTCCACACTTTTTGAATCAACAACCATTATAAGCTCATGCTTTTATGGTTATGATTGATATTTGGCATCCAAATATATATTTATGTCTCCACACTTTTTGAATCAACAACCATTATAAGCTCATGCTTTTATGATTATGCTTGATATTTGGCATCCAAATATATATTTATGTCTCCACACTTTTTCAATCAACAACCATTATAAGCTCATGCTTTTATGATTATGCTTGATATTTGGCATCCAAATATATATTTATGTCTCCACAGTTTTTGAATCAATAATCATTATAAGCTTATGCTTTTATGATTATGCTTGATATTTGGCATGTTAATTATTTTCAACCCTACAAATAAATGTTACTTATTTACAATCTTGTAAATATTGTTTTTTCGATGTAATAATAACATATTTTCTTCTTATTAACAAAAGGATTATTCTTAAGGGTGGTTGGCATGGGATTATCCTTGAGCTTGAGGGACAACCATAATTGATTCATGTGTGGGTTTTAAGGACATCCAAAAATAATGAAGCCGATACCTATGTCCTTCTTGAAGGTTTAATTTCAATAAATGCATACACAGTAAGGTCTTTGATTATCATTAATGATTCTAAGTATTGATTATCATATTCTTTATGATGCCAATATAACATCACTCATATCAAGGATTTAAAAGCAGATCCCCATATTCTAGGAGGTTTTCTTCTTCTAGGTACTAAGGGAACTCAATCGAGAAGATGACACTCTTCCCAGATGAAGCAACCAAGTTAAATGTCGGGGTTTTTTGAAAAATAAGGGTTTATTTATTCAAACCACCTCTTAAGATCAATTGCATTTTATTAATCATGGAAACATGCCATCATTTTCACAATCAACACATGTCATGATACTCCCATCATCATGTGATATTAAGTGAGGGAATGGGATGCAAAGGGACTTGTTGAAAATCCATGCACATTCTAAACTTAATTCTTGATTGACATTTTGAATCCTTCAACGTATCTTATCAAGACTCAAGTGGGATAATGGCATAGTTTATGGTTGGTCTGAGCGACATTGTCTGGGGACATGTGTTCCTTGTCTGGCGACATGTGTTTTGAAGTTTTTATCTGGTGCAAAAGGTTCCAGTGGTCTTGTGGTGCTCTATTATTTCCCTATTCTAGAATTCTATTATTTTTGCGGTATCTGGAGTTTTGGGTGTTTGCGACCTCAGGTTGGTCGTGTTGCTTGACATATGGGTGTTGGATTACCATCCCTCCCCCACCTTGATTTTCCCCCATTAGCACATTTCTTATTGGCAATGACAACCTAAAAGGAATATAAAGGTTGTATGTTGGGACTCACAGTTTTGGGCTCTCTATAACTCTCTTTGGATTGGATACCAGTCCTTGAAGATGGATTATAGAGAAACTCAAGAATTTCATAGAGTGCTCTATAGACATGATGAATCTATCAATAACAACATAAACTCAATTTTCTTGGTAACTACCAAAGTTCATGAAAATGAACATCAACTCATTTCTCAAAATGCTTTATTCATGAATTCCTTGGTTCAATAAAAGTGACAAATCCAAGTGTTGGAAGCACAATGTTCCATGTTGAGAAAGATAGTCTCCAATCTTAGTAAAGTTTCACACTCAACTCCCTCTAATTACAAAATTCGACCTCAAAGAAGAAGACATTATTCATCAATGATGGAGGACATGGATCTTGCCAATCAAATTTCTCACCTTACCAATATTGGACAAGATAAGTCATCAACAAACATGTCTTTCTTTAATTTCTATATTTTGTAATTCAATACTTATATTAGACATCCTTTTTAAAATATCTACTAACAAAATTTTCTAAAAACTACTACTAAAGATGATCTATATTAGTGTTACAGATGATATTTTAAGAGATGTTATTTTAAGATATAATAAAAATATTAATCTTTTCCTTCCAATAAAATAAATCAAATGCAATGATATTAAAATAAATCAAAATCAATGATATTAAAGTAAATCAAATGCTATAATATTAAATTAAATCAAATGCTATAATATTATTTTATTTAATGTAGTAATATATAACATTATTTTTTATTAAATGCAATAATAAGAACATTATTAAATTTTATTGAGAATAAAAGAAATAAAATCTAATATTTTAATAATTGTTTTTTGGTTTTTCCTTGTGAAAATTAAATTAGTGAATTTTTTATCAAAATAATAATTTAGGTAAAATTGTTGATTTAAGCCCCAGATGGGGTGACACGCGACAGCTCATTGACATTGGGCTTAGCACTAAGCCATAGCATAAATGTTGATGGCCGCCACCCACCATCCCTACATTTACGATGGTAGACAACAATAACAGTAGTTATACGGTGGAGGGACACCTCCCTCGCGCGAACACTCTCACTCACAGCGCACTCAGCATGACAGGGCTTATGGAGGGTCAGGTGACTTCGGCCTTTGGCAATTTGTTTTTTCATGTGCCTGGACCGAGTGGGTCTGCTCTTGATTCAGTTCTCCTCATCGCCTGGGAGCTCTGGTGAAGCCCTGTATCCTTCTCGTCCCGACTCACTCCCATCCCGCTACAATTTGTTGAGGAAATTCCCGGCAATTTGTTTTTTCATGTGCCTGGACAGAGTGGGTCTGCTGTTTCTTCGGTTCTCTTCACCGTCTAGGAGCTCTGGTGCAGCCCTGTATCCCTCTCGTCCCGGCTTACTCCCATCTCGCTGCACCCTCACTGTATCATCATCTATTCCCTGGCAATCATGACCAGAAAGCGGGGCAAGCCTCGTCGTGGCTCGGCCTAGTACACCCACAAGGCGCAGCGGTAAAGGAAGGAGAAGCTGGAGCATGCTCTGGCAATGGCGACCTCCATTCTCCGAAAGAAGGATCGAGCTGAGCAATTGGCTCTGCATGCCTTCATTACGGAGACAAGAGCCGGATGTAGCAGCGAAACCATGGCAATTAAGCCTGGAGACAGGCAGGAGGATGGTGTTGCGGACGCGTTTCCCACCTGTTACGTGGAAGAAATTTCGTTCATGGAGGACTTGACGACCACCCCGGAGCCCCAAGCCATGGAGGCGAAACACCGAGATGGAAGCGGCCCAAAAATTTCTCTGGAAGATGACATCCCCGGGTGCATTGTTGAGGAAATTCCTTGGCCAGGTGACTACATCCCCACCAACCATGATATGCAGGCAACGTTCGAGGAAGAAACGTGGGATAAAACCAGAGCATAAGTGAACGCAGACAAGAATAGCTCAGCGAGGAAGGAAGAAGTGGATGGTGTAGAGCTAATGGAGCTCGAAGCTGGAATTGGAGTGACCATGGAATTGAGGGATGTATCCCTCAACGACATGGGTAATGGCTTGCATGGCTCTATCCTCTGTGCAGGGCATCTGGCTCTGGTGTTCGAATTCTGAGGCCACATGGCAGACCTGGAGCATAGAGCCCTTCTCATGGGCCAGCGTTTGGACCTGCTCCTTGACGCGTACTCCAATGTTCCAGCTAAGCGGAAGTGCCCTCTCTGTGCGCAGGCATTTTCCATCCCGACTGGGTCCACGTGGCAGACAAGCAAGGGCGACAGGTCACCGGGTATCTAGGTCTTCTATGCTTTTTTTGTTTCTTAGTTTTATCATGCTACTGTTATATGTCCATTTGGACTATAGCCATCTGTCTTGGTTTCCTCCGAGCAGGATATATGCTATTTTGTTTCTTGTTTTATCATGCTACTGTTATATGTTCTCTAAACTATGTTGGTTTCCGGTAAACGACAACATTTTTGGTGACTCAGACCTATATCTCTGTACATTTTGTCAAAGTTTCTTCGATAAATTAATATAGCAGGTTCCACCTTTTTTACTCAAAAAAAAAAAATTGTTGATTTAAGTGTAGAAATAAATTGCAATTACATCAATTTAAAATAATCATTTATAAATTAAAAATATATATATTTAATTTTCCTTCTTATTTTAAGGAAAATAAAATTATAGAACATTTGTTCAAGTTCAAAGATAAGAAAAGATGTTGTCTAAATGTGATAAGTTAGAATTTGATAGTTATTTAATTAACAATTTTTTGTTATTGTTTAAATTGTATTTCTGAATACATAAATGAATTCAAACATGTTAAAAAACCCCAACAAATTATACAAACTTGACTACTCAAATCTATTCAAATCTATAGTTCAAACTATTTCTCACCAAATTTATTAATCAAATTCTAAACCCCATCGGAACTACAACAATCAATTTATCCCACTACTTCAATTAATCACCGGGGAAGTCATTTTGGTTAGAAGAATTTGCTTTAAAGTGCGTTTCGGTTTTCAAAGAAAGTTCTGGTCTCGAACTGTGGGATTTGAATTTCCATTTTCCGCTTCAACAACTAATATTATTGATCGCTTTAATGTGAGTGTCAGTTTTCAAAGAAATTTCAGTTTCGAACTGCGGGGTTCAAATTTCCATGTTCCGTTTCAATAGCGTAAATGATTGATTAATCTGTTTTCTTAAGATAGTAAAATCTACCATAATTCAGTTAGTCAGTGGTTAGAATAGTTATCACTTTTGTTATTTACTAATGTCTATTATCTACTAATGTTGGTTGATTTATCATTGTCATTCATGTCATTTGGAATAACTTATTAGGCTATCTGGAATAACTCGTTGGTGATTAGTAAAAGGGAAGATTTCCACACTTGATAGATACCTTTGGGTCTTGGACGTTAACCTATTTCCTTATGTTTAATCAAGACAAGTTCTTAGTCAAGTAGAAACAATTTTAAATCTTAATCCAGTAAGATCACCTATTCAAGGTGTCTTAAGGTTTTTTAGAGCAATATATTTATGCATAAAAAAAAATATTTAAATAATCTAAAATTGAAATTTTTATAATTGTTGGAAAAATAAATATATATATATATATATATATATATATATATAATGTGTAAACTATGTCTATATATTATATATAGATCGTTTAAAAAATTTAATTTATTAGTATGAGGTTATATTGTAATCTTAGAATATATATATATCTCGTTTAAAAAATGTAATTTATTAGCATTAGGTTATATTGTAATCTCTTTTTTGGATTATTGAGTGAAAGATCAAGTGTTTTTGGATACCATGAATTTTATGATTTATATATATATATATATATATAGTGTTATCATTAAAAGTTACTTCTGGATTGTTGCAGAGGTAAGCTTAATATCTATTAATTTTAAGTCACGATTAATACATTTAAGGGTGGTCTAATGGACCCAGTCTTAGGATTATATCACTTCAACTCAGAAAACTGGGTGGCATACATAAGCAGGTGAGGTCTTGATCTAACTTTAGTCAGTAAATTGTAATAAAGGTGAGTAGGGGGAAGAACTTGAGGAGAGTGAAGAGGTATTCTATGGACATCCGGTCTGCCAACAACCTAAGGAGGAAAAAATTAGAAGACGAGATCCTCTTGGTTCAGAGTTTTAAGGAACTGAATGAAATTATCACTGAAGTGAAATCAAACATACATCACAATTCAATAAAAACAACCCAACTAGATCATCCATGCCCGAGTCATTCAACGTTGGAAGGAAAAGACAACACAGAAACTGATTAAAACTGGTCGTGATGTCACTGTGATCAAACCTACATCACAAAAACATAACTACCCTCGGCTGGATCCTCCATGCCCGAGTGTTCTAACACAACTGTTTACATAGATATGAAAAGAAGTTGACTTACATTAAACAAGAAGTCTCAAATACAAATGCATAACTAGAAGGCCAGAGGATTCATTAAAACTTTACAATCTAGGAGCTTAGCTCAACCATCAACCCTAACAAAATATCAAAACTAACTATTTATACTCAGAACTACTAGATCTCCTCTGAGTGCATTCTGGTCATAGCATTCAAGGCTTGGCATCTGCATCTTCCTCTGTCAGATTGCACTTGCATTCTTTCTTCAGATGCAAGATCATATCAGTATGGGCTTCACAAGAAAAATTCATGGCAGGGGAACTTTCGGCTAACTATCTGTCCTCCACGACCAGTTTTTCAATTCTTACCATTTAAGTGGTGAAACGAGGTTTCAAACACCTTCCCCATTTTCATTAACTACTTTCATTGAGATCAGGGCGAGGTCTGACACCCATGAATGCTCCAGGTGAGCTCACGACTCCTTTGAGTCAATTCTGGCACCTCAAGGTCACACAGATATTTCTCTGTGACCAACTCGAGTGCTTTGATATTTTGTGTAGCTCCTTTTCATTTTCCCATGCGACCTTGAGCCATGAGCCTGTGGTTATCCCATATGAAATTTCGATATTTCGCATTTAAGGAGTTTTCACTCCCCTTGATTTCAAAAATCTCGATGCCCGAAATCGCGAAACTGCTCATTTGGATCAACGGTTGGAATTTATTTGAACCCAAAGGCCACAATAATCTCCTCGAATGGCCATGACTGTCTGCCTCTCAATCATATGCCTACCTTTATTTATGACCTTGATTCTATATGACCCTGGGTTGTGATCATGCGCTTAATTCCCAGGCATTTCGAGACTTTGCGTTTTGCGATTTCACATTGTGTTCCATGTTGAAATCCCCAAATCATGAAGTCGTGATTGCTTGACACGTGTCCCCTTGCATCAGACGGCCCAGATCATATTGGCATTTCGGGACCTCGGACCATCGACACTTCTCATCTCAGCCTTCCTGAAAAGAATTTCTCTGCGGATCCTGCACCACGTGTCCTTCTGAAATAGACGACCCAGATCATTTTGCGAACTCACATTTCACGAGTCCTCATGACTCGGCCCTTTGAATCCTCCATTCTGCGGGTCAGCGAAATGTTATTCTTACGCAACGTGTCCTTCCTAGGATCAACGACTAGGATTGGCCTCGCGATTTCAGAACTCAGTCTGACTCTATACTTCGTGTAACTCTATGATATCGATCGCTCAATGGTCGTCGATCTGATCTACCTGGTGGATCTCCGTCGTTGAAAGATGATCTTGCTCGCTCGCTTAATTTGAGTCCATATCAGACCGCTCTAAGTGTTTTTCTTGTGCTTATGGCTACGGCCTCTGTAATTGAATACTTGGATGACTGACTAAAAGCACATGGATAAGGCTAAAGGATCAGTGATAGAGACGAAGAGAGAGAAGTGATCGACCTCAAAGAAAATAAAAAGACTTAGGGTTGACACCTCTCAGGAAGACAAAGGAAGAAAACTATAAGACAAAAGGAAGAAACCTTACGATTGGGTCTGCAAAAGGAGGAGAGACAGGAAAAATTACAGACTTAGGCAAAAACCCTAGATTCACAAGACTTTGACAAGTTTATGTGATAACATTTGGCTCCACAGGGGATGGCATGCTCCCTGCGAGATGCCAAGAACAAGCAGGTCCAGTGCCTTAGATTTGGGCTATGGATTCATGCTCAAAAAATATCCTGCTGAGGATTAAAGGTCGACAAACAAACTATCCTAAAAACGAAATCAAAATACATGGGCTACAGGAGGTGCTTATTTATGTACATTCCTAGACTAATTTATTTTTACAAAGTGCTAGGTGAAAACAAACTTCCACCATAGCCATTCAAGTAACTTACTAACTAGAAGCTCTTTTACTCTGTCAGTGATTGATAGCAGATGATGCAACCATGACAACATGATGATTACATCCTTCAACTTTCCTCCATATGGAAATGGTGGGATAAGACTTGGAGGCTTCAAATCATGGAGGAAAATAAACTCCATGTATTCCCCTACAGCCTCATAGAATGAGTGAGAAAATTTATTGGGCTAGTGGTAGAAAACATGCTCTGTCCCACAGCTATTAACACGCGGTTGAATGTCTCTGGAAAACGCAGGTGAGTGAACGACTGGTGCAAGTTGACTGATCCCAAGTGATGGTTTCTCACTCACAGGCTCAGGGCAGGATATAAACTGTTCATTTGGCTCTCCCTCTTATTTTTCATGGCTCTCCCAAGGGTTAGAGTCATAATCATCATAAACATGACCCATGAGAAATCTCTACTCTTGGTCTTCTGTAGACCCAAAATGAATGATTTCCACATAATGTTTTCCTTCAATGTATAAAGGAAAAGGTTCTGTTGCATGCTCTTGGAAATCCTTCATATTTTGCTTAGAATCTGATTCAAAGCTGTCATACACGATTTGGATGGTACTAGGTGATATCTTCTCATTTGGCTCCTCCTTTTCTCCTTCATGGCTTTCCCAAGGATCGTATTCACAATCATAATAAACATGAACCATGGGAGGGCTCTGCTCTTCCTCATCTTGGTTGGGATATCCATCGTAAGTTGTTTGTTCTCGACCAGTATCTGAAATCACTTCTTCATCATATGTAGGGCTTCCAAGAACGTCTATTTCGAGGATCGGGATATCCTCTGCGTTTCTTTTATAAGAGAAAAAAACAAACTCTGCCTTCAACTCTGAAAAACTAGGAAAAAACATAGAGGAATCTTCTCTAGCTTTTGCTGCTAGCTTTTCATCTATCTCAGCTTCATAGTCAGGAGAAAAATCTTCTGCAAAATACACTTGCTCTTCGACATTGGGATATTCAGAAGATACATGTTGATCTTCATGAACACTTAAAACAACAGAGACGTCTGATATAATGCCAGACATTTCTATATTATTTCTATCATAATGAATATCATTCAACACCTCATGCTCTTCACGACAAATGATTTCTTCCACAATAACAACTTCATCATAAATATGGTATTTATGATAAGCATAATCTTTATAAAGCAAAGAAAACTCATCACAATAGTTTTCATAAAGATACTTAGCTGAAAAATAATCTTTACAAAACGAAATGAAAGTTGCATGAAAACCTGTCAAAGAGATGATGTTTGCAATAGGAAGAGATCAACAGCAATCATGAGCAATCCCTTGTAATGAATACTTGAAAAGCTTAATTTGAACATCTTCATGCACGATATGAAGTCAATGAATAAAAACATGAAAATTCAAAAAATGTCCAGCTGGTACTTCCCACTCTTCTCCTTGAAATTTAGGAAAGTTAATTTCCCATTCATCTCTACTAGGTAGTGGGTTAGGGAAACCAACTATTTTTGAAAAATCATAGAAAACAAACCTATGAGATAAGATCTTGTCCATTTCAAACCAGTGGAGTTCCCATCAGGTTCTTTAATCATGGAGTTGTCAGGTGAATGATGCGTAGCCTGAAAGTGTGTGGTCTTTTTTCACCATCAAAGACCAGATCTGGTCATAATCGTTCTCCCAGAGAGATTTTCAATTCTGTGTTTTTATATCTGAAATTCTATGTGAAAGAGAAGATGATGATTTATTTTACAAAAAAAAATGTGTTGGTGGAAATAAATGTGATCGTTGTGGAAATATAAGTTTGTTTCATTCAAAGTATCATATTGATATGAATGATCAATTATTTTCTACTATAATAGTCAATTGGAAGAGATATGAATATATGAGCAACACAACTCCACATTCTTGAAATGTTATTTCCAAAAGGATTGATTTGAAGGTAGATAAAATCTGTGTGATAGATTTTTTGAATAAGTTTGAGGAAGAAATCTATAGATACACCAAGCATTCACATAGAGCTCGATGGCAAGGTCTACAATTCAAACAATCTCGTGAAGTGTTTCCACCAAGGATAATTTTGTTTGTAGTTGATTTTGCAGAGAATTACACATTCGCTGCATAAAAAGAAATACAGAGAGAATATTATCATTCTGATCAGTTCACGATATTTGTCCATGTTCTATATAGACATGCTCAACAGAGTCTTGATAACATAGAAAGCACCAATGACAATCAACATGTTATTAAAGAATGCCACTTTTATATAAGTGATGATCGAACACATGACACACATTAAGTACAACATTGTTTTGATAAATTTTATGATTCATTAAAAGAACGCGAAATCAAATTCGATCGACATTGGATATGGTCATATGGGTGTGTGGGTCAGTTCAAATCTTCACGATCATTCTATTGGTTACGTCGTCTTCATAAAAAATTAAAAATTACACATTGTTGGAATTTTTTTGAGACTGGGCATGGAAAAGGAGAGCATGATGGTGCAGGGGCATGTATAAAACGAGCACTTCGAAGGTATCAGCTGAACCCTCATGCCGATCGATTTGAATCCGCTGAACAAGTTGTTGAATGGTGAAAAATGGCTTTAATCCATGAATATAATCCATTAAGGGATGTGCGCTGGTGTGTCTATATATAAATGTTACATGTATGTACACAATATATATAAATTTGAACATGTTCAAATTTATATTCAATCTTCAATCATTTTCTTGAGAGATTTCAAGTTAACAAGTTCTTGTCTTGTGCAGGTTTTTTTGGTATGTTGGAATCGAAGATGTAAATAGATCAATCCCATATGACACCAATAAAATACCTGGGACACGAAAAATACATTAAATTAAAACAAAACATTTTCAAAATGGGTTTGGATTTGATAGAAGAAATGACTCTTGTTTTTGTTCAGTTTGCATAGAGGACATATAATCCATAGATATTTGCAAGAACTAAAATGCAGGATATGTTAAAGCTTGGAGACATACATAACTTAATGTAAAAGGGAAAATTCCACTTGCAAGCTCAGAGGAGATGGAATCAAATGAAACTATAGTGTCAGTTGATGGCGATAGAGTTTATGATCTTGTTAGAAAAGGTAATTTTTATGTTTAAATTTTTTCAAATAACTTTTAGATGTACTTGTGTGATAATCTAACACAAATTATTTGTTGTCCAATATATCCAATTATTTGCAGAAGATGTTTTTTTCATGGTTTCACCTGTAGACAACACTGAAAACGTGAAATATTATTTGATGTGATGCACGAAACAAAAGATGATGTTATTAGAAGATTTTGATGATAACGGTTTTATATATGAAAGATGATCCATTGTATTGAAAGGATATTTTTTTCAAGAAATCCACCAAACCGATACTCATGTTCACTTTCAAGACTACCAGTCAGATGTTACAAGTTGTCAATATAGTCATTTGGTATGTGCACCGCGCATAAAGTTAATAGAAGTTCAATAAAAAAAAAAAGTTAGAAAATGGAAAATGTCAAAAGTCTATCATGAACGAATAATTGAAGATGGAATACCATTACGGTGTTTTTAAACTAGTGGCACATGTACGTTCCATAATTTTTTATTTTTCATTGAAAGTACATTCCATATTTTGATGACTTGTTTTGACTATCTTCAAACATATTTCCAAATAGGATATTTATAAAAATGGTACTATGTATAAAAAAACTCTAGATCATTCTTAAAAAACACAGATAAAATATGGTTCAACCATATTTTATTTGTGTTTTTCAACCATTACACCAATCAAAATTATTTTATGAGAATTACACTAATCAAAATTGAGTTGTATACCTCTTGTATGAGCATTTTATTTTAAACTAAAAAAATGTTAAACACCATTTCCATTGACACTTACTTTTTTCAATATTATTTTTTTCCATTTTATTTCTACTAATATTTCATTAGGTTCAAGGTTATATGAACCTTTAGGTGAATATCTCTATTGGTACAAGGGTAGACCCAGGGTTCAACGCTACAACAACGCACCAATAAAACCCTAACTACTGGCCCTTTTGACAACACTTGCGAAGCAGATGAAGTCTCACCCAAGGTAGAGGCAGGGGTGGTTGCAAGACTCAGGTGTCTGCAACCTTAGCTGGGACACAGATATGTGATTATAATACTGAACACAACTCTTAGTACCGTCAGTTCCTTAATATGTAATCACTACTCACTTCACCAAGACAATAGAGCTTCGCAACATTCACATTAATATATAGTATTCAAGCACTTAGCATATACAAATGGATCAGAGTGAGCACATCAAGAACCAAGCATGACTATCTAGACTAGATCTAACATTCTCACATATAATAAGCACAAAGCATGAATAGATCTATCTAAACATATCAAATCACTTAGAAAGTAACATGTGAACACATCAAGACAAAGCACAAGGCACATAACACAGTGTTTACGTGGTTCACCCCCACCTTGGGGCTATGCCCACCAACTCTTGTTCGTTATTGTCTTCAGTCAATCGGTTACAAGCACAAAGCCTCAAAATCCTTACTCTGCAAGGGAAAAAAGATCTGCACAACTCGCTAGATCCTTATTCCTTGCATTACAACACCAAGCCTTCTACAGTCTTGCATAATCAATGTTGAAGTCTCATATTTTTGCTTCAATGCATTCTTTTTCTTTAAAGATATCTGATAACCTGACATGTCGGTGACCATTCAAGGTTTCATTTATTTGCAGAAATACTTTCTCTGATTCTTTTCGAGGTTCTGCTATAGCCTTAGTTTCTGGATCTGCCTTAGGGTTCTCCTGGTTCAGAGTCATTCTTTTAAGCTTAACGATCATTCTAGGGAAATCCATCACTTCATGGTCCATATCCTTACAACAAAGACAACTAGGTCTTCTTCCAAGGCATTCCTTAGCAAGATGTCATGTTCTTCTACAACTATAATAGAGGGTCAATCTTCTATTTATTTTAAATGATCCCCAGCCTCTCCTGTACTGCGCACTAGGATCATGGTAACTTACCTGCAACAAATTCTTTCTAGGATCTTGCATCCATTTGTTAGTCCAAACATTCTTTCTATGCATAGGTATAATATATCTTTCACTATTCTTGTAAGATCTACTCGTATCAAATCTTTTTTCATCTATTAATGCCCTAGCTCTCAAACTAGGACATACTTTATTAAACATACCTAGTTCCATACTTTATAAACAAAAAATTTCCACTTATCTTACTTATACATAGCACAAAGCTTCCAGATCTAAAAATTTTAACTATTCTTACCTTTATCAGAGCACAGAGCTTGCAGATATTACATCTTTTAATAAAAAAATCTTACTTTTACCTTTCTTAGAGCACCAAGCGTTCATATCTTTCTTATTTCCTTTAGATCTGATATTCTTTTCTTCAGATCGAGCTTCTTTCTTTCAGATCTGACCTTCTTTCTTTAGCACAGAGCTTTATAAATCAAGTAGAATACTGCACATTAGGGCACAGATCTACGCACAGAACTTTCACAATTTCAGGATGAGTCTTTGCATAGAGCTTCTTCTTTTCCAGTTCTAAGCAATCACAGTTTCAAGTCCCGACAATGGAACCATTTGTTAGCATAGGGGTAGACCCAGGGTTCAACGCACCAACAAAAATCTAACTACCGACCCTTTCGGAAACACCTGCAAAGCAGATGAAGTCTCACCTAAGGTAGAGGTAGGGGTGGTTGCAAGACTCAGGTGTCTGCAACCTTAGCTGGGACACATATATGTGATTATAATACTGAACACAACTCTTAGCACCGTCAGTTCCTTAATATGTAATCACTACTCACTTCGCTGAGACAACAGAGCTTCGCAGCATTCACATTAATCTACAATATTCAAGCACTTAGCATATACAAATGGATCAGAGTGAGCACATCAAGCACTAAGCATGACTATCTAGATCATATCTAACATTCTCACATATAATAAGCACAAAGCATGAATAGATCTATCTAAACATATCAAAGCACTTAGCAAGTAACATGTGAACACATCAAGACAAAGCAAAAAACACATAACACAGTGTTTACGTGGTTCACCCCCACCAACTCTTCTTCGTTATTGTCTTCAGTTAATCGGTTACAAGCACAGAGCCTCAAAACCCTTACTCCGCAAGGGACATAATATCTGCGCAGCTCGCTAGATCCTTCTTCCTTGCGTTACAGCACAAAGCCTTCTACAGTTTCTCATAGGGAATTTCACTCAGCTCTGCAAGTCTTACACCGAATGCACAAAGCCTTGATCACATAGATCCAACTCTTGGCACTTAGCCTACATCACATAGATGTTAATTTCACTACTTTTTCTCTATATGGCCTAGATATCTATATATACATACAAAATGGGCCTAAACATGGGTAAACCCATGGGCTGACATCCCATTCCTGTTACATATTCCCAAAAACCCAAAAAGGGGCCCAAAAGGGTGCTGAGATCTCGTGATCTTTGCTTCGTCTTGCGCTCCTCCTTTGACAGGTTGTTGAAGTTCCAAAATAGGTCAACTTGACCAAGAAATTCCCAAAACTTGGTCAAGGGCCAACAATCTCTTATAGATTTAGCATTTTTTTAATGACTACATGATAAAATTAAAGAATAGTTGATCATCTCTTCCATTTTAAGGTTTTATTTTATTGTCACATCATTTTGAGCATTTTATTTTATCGTTAACACACAAACCAAATCTCAAGATTTTATTGTATAAATATTACCTATAATTAATTTGGATATCTCTTCTATCTTGATAATTTTATTTTTATTACTATTGCACCAGTCAAAGAAGAGTTGAACATCTCTTTTATACTTGATTTGAGAGCATTGACTTCTTTAAGTTGTAATTTTTTTTTTTTCATTTTTTAAATTAATATGAACTAACATCTAAAAACAATTTAAACACCTCTTCCTCTCATTGTAATAATATTTTACTAATAATATCATATATATACTGATATCTCAATTATAATTATTAAGTTGATAAATACATTTAAAATTTGAAATTATTTAGAATATCCATTTTAATAATTAAATTGATTTTGATGTAAACTTTTTTAGAAGTGTTAATCATTATAATTAAATTGTAATTAATAAATATCTTCTCTAACAAAGTTAAGGAAATTAATGTACAACCTTGTTTAAAGTCAAGTGAATTAAATTGTAATTAATAGATCTCTTCTCTAACAAAGTTAAGGAAATTAATACAATCTTGCCTAAAGTCAAGTGAAGACCCTTACAAAAATGTGGGTTTATGTGAATAGCACTAAACCATAGCCCGCAAATCGTTTTCTTAATGTAATTCTCTTTCATACATGTTATCTGAGTTGTACAATGGGTATGTGTTGTTCCTTGACATGTCTAAAACACAATGCTTGAATGCATACATCCTCCCTTGAATTTCACATTGGTTACCTTCTTCCAAAATCAAACACAAGTTTTCTGAAAGTAAATTAGTAGATCATGATTTTTTTTTTCCTTTTAGTGCAGTTAATACCAGCATAAACTTTGCATGGTTTAAAGTGTTTTCTACTACCATAATATATTCTCAAATAAATTTTGCATGGTTTAACATCTTGTCTACTATCATATATTCTTAAATAGATATGCAATGATACAATCTTGTATGTTTGACAATTCACTTTTTTCTTGTCCATCTATTGAGTTTGCATATTCTTAAATATATTTAAACAACAACACATTCAATGAGTTTGCATCTATGATAGATCATATGCCTATATTTCATTTTCTTTTTCCTTTATTTTTTTTTATTAGTTAAGTGCATCTATGTAAACCAATTTATTTAGCAGATCTCATGTGCATTTCTTTCCTAAATAGTTTTTCCTTTAATTTTTTTTATTGGTTAAGTGCATCTATGTAACCAACAGAATCATTAATAACTAGAAAAAATTAAAATAAAATCTGCTAAAATCTACCAATCTGCTAAAAAAAAAGTTTTTTTTTTTCATTAGTAACTAGAATCTGCTAAAATTATTTTGCCAAAATTATTTGATGACATGTCAATAGAATCATATTTTTAACAGTCCACAGTGAACATAAAATGAAACATTTAAATTAATAAAAGTATTTAAGAGTTTGATGCTTAATTTAATGCATTGTAAAAATGAGAATATATACACAACATTAGTTCATTACTAGTTAACTTTGCCACTTGTTGACAATATAATCATTTTTTTATAGTACACAATGAACATAAAATGAAACATTTAAATTAATACATAGCAGAAAAATATTTAAGACTTTGATGTTTAATTTAAAATGCATTGTAAAAAGGAGAATACACAAAACATTAGTTCATTACTAGTTAACTTTGCCACTTTTTGACAATAGAATCATATTTTTGACAGTACACAGTGAACATAAAATGAAACATTTATTTTTTTTTTCCCCGCAGAAAATTCACACTAATTATATTAATAATACAATTTTTCATACAAACCCCAGCAAATAATGCCGGTTCCAATGGGCAAAAAGTCTACCAAACTTTCTAAAAGAGGAATGAGACAGGTCCTCCAAACAATGGTCATCATAATCAATACAAAATAAGAAAGCTCCTCCAAAGCACTAAGCATAAGTATTTAAGAGTTTGATGCTTGATTTAAAATGCATTGTAAAAATGAGAATATACAAAACATTAGTTCATTACTAGTTAACTTTGTCATTTTTTGACAATAGAATCATATTTTCGACAATACTCAACATAAAATGAAACATTTAAATTAATACATAGAAAAAAAGTATTTAAAAGTTTGATGTTTAATTTAATGCATTGTAAAATAGAGAATATACAAAACATTAGTTCAATACTAGTTAACTTTGCCACTTTTTTTTCCATCAATTTTGAAAAATCAAATATGAGACAATAATTGTTATTTCGAATTCCAAAATTATGAAATATATATATATATATATATATATATATATATANATAATCAAAGTCTGAATAGTTACACTGTAAAATATATAAGTTCCACATCCATTTTAGGATGAAAATAAAAACTAAGACATTTAACTCCAAAATTCTGGACTCTAAGCCATCTCTTTAATATAGATCACTTCATACATGAAATTCAAACCTGCAAAAAAACCAGATTTCAAAAATTAAAAATTTACAATTCAAGCATGCGAAATAATACATAATTCAAAAATTGTACTTAAAAAAAAATGACATACATAACAAAAGAGTTAAGTGTCATCTTCCAACATACTCTTTCCCCCAAAATATATTGTGAACACATTTTCCACCAAATATAATTTAGACATCTGTAAAAATAAAAAACATAATAAAAAAACAAATAACACATATTAGCATATATATTGTAACTAAATATTAAATAAACAATAAGAAATAATAACAGTTAAACATATTTAAGATCTAGTTACTCTCCAATTAAGAGTAAATGATTTAAACAATTTTTAAATCTTATCTAAAATCTTTAAAAAAATTAAAGAGAAAAATTATGTTCTTGGTAAAAAATAAATTTGAATTAGAGTTATATAATAATTTGGAAATAAATATAGAATTGTGTATGAAGAAAGTTCACAAATCTCCATATTAAGTCATTTTTCCAATGAAATACTTATCTCCTTGTGGATAAAGTATCAAATCCCTCAGGTGAAATTATCCTTGTGGATAAGGTCCCAAATCCTTCAGGTGAAATTCTCATCCTAGGTGATGTTATTGTGTTCTTGGTAAAACAAATTGTGAATTAGAGTTAGATAATAATCTGAAAATAAATATATAATTGTGTATGAAGAAAATTCCCAAATCTCCATATTAAGTCATTCTTCCAAATAAATACTTATCTCCTTGGGGATAAAGTCCAAAATCCTTCAGAAAATTCTCCTTGTGGATAAAGTCTCAAATCCTTCAGAAATTCTCATCCCAGGTGATGTTATTTGATCATATTTACACAATAATAAAATACTAATATCCTCAACAGTTAAATACTTCTCTCTTATTCTTCTGCAGTGGTCATATAATCAAATTCCATGATGCCCTTTCAAACTAAGTGAGTCATAAATCTCCATATTAAGTCATTCTTCCAAAAAACTACTTATTATCTGAAAAGTTCACAAATCTCCATTTTAAAAACCATTCTTCCAAAAAATACTTATATTCTCTTTCTTCGGTGGAATAGATGTTCTCATATAATCTTTTATGTACATGAAGAAAACACAAATCTGCAAATGTATATTAAGTCATTCTTCAAAAACCATTTAAATGGAATGTATTCATATTAAATATAATGAAATGCTCTTTGAAATTATGTGAGTTAGCTCACATATACAATATGTGAGAGCTTATTTGTAAATCTAATTGAATGTTGGTTTTTGTGATTAGTAACCAATTTTGTTAAGAGTTTGACAATACCTTGGCAAGAAGGAATTCACTTCGTTGTATGTAGAAAACACAAATTTGTCCATACTATGTCATTCTTGGACAAGAAAACAAAGAATGCAATCGAAGAAAATTTAGAAACTTTCTCTTTTCTGATGTGGGATAAAATCTGTTCTCAAATATTCAAACATGTTCAAGTTCAAAATTAGGTCTTCATCATGATCTAGTCTTAAATAAGTTTGAATGTACACCATTTAAGACAACGACAAACTTATCTAGGGGTTCTATATATTTCAAAATAATTGATTAAAGCGTTGAATATGAAAGGCTAAAATAAAAATTTGAGAAAAGTCAAGAACATACATTTATGAATCATCCTGAATGGACACATCCTTCCCTAATCTGGGTTCTTTCTTTGCTTTCTCAAGCCCAATATCCCTTTTGAGCACACTCTCAGGTACTCTCTTCTCCACATTAGCCTATATAACACATTTCAAATTTGAAAATTTGAAAAATTATATTTAAATGATTATACCACATTAAATTTAAATGATTTTAAGACATTAAATGATACCTGTGAACTCCCACCCTCTTCAAACTCTCCCAATGAGAATTGAGACAAGTCTTCCCAAGTAGTAGGAGATGGAATAGAGATCTGTGAACAATATAACTAAGAACTAAATCTAGGATTCAATGTGTTCACAATTATACAAAATTATAAATGTTGTTAATCTCTTATTCAAAAGAGTGGAGATTGAACAACTATTAGAAAACACATGTACCTGATTCAAGCCATCCAAATTTAAACTTGTCGAATCAAGTCCCCTACCGATTGGAGATTCGTTTAACATATCTCCAAACTGTAATTAATGA
>SNQJ01S0166417.1:2658-16596 GCA_010110895.2 Picea sitchensis | reverse complement strand
AGGCCTCCAAAATATTTTTCAAAACCCAAAAATAACTATATCTTAGGCAAAAATGAAATTTATAATAGTAAAATAGGGTAAAAATATCATTTACCATTTCATTTGTGCAAATATTTGTAGCAGTGGAGAACTTGTGCTTTGGAAGGTGAATATTGCATTGTTCGGTGCCAGAGATATGGTCAGCTATTTTCCTCGTCGTTTGGACCAGGTTGGTGCTCTTCTTCCTCTCTCAAATTTGTACGGTTCAAATTTCGTTTTTAGGCAATAATTGGGTGCAAACATTGATGCCCTGGGTTGTCTCAAGCACCCAAAAGGGCTCGACGCTCCTCTAGAATTAGGAGGGGAGTGTTGCATGATTTTGTAAGCACCCCTGCAAGTTGATGAAGGTGTGCCAATGCTCTGATGTAGTGGTGGAGGGGGCATTGCCCAAAAACCACAAGAAAACATTCCCAACAATGCCAGCGCTCTCTCAAAACGTGAAGGGGAGCATTTAAATTTTTTAGAGCGCCCTGGTGGCCATTGTGAGGGGGAGTTGGCACCATGATGTGCATATAAAGGGGGCGTTGGCCTCATAGAAAGAGCAAACATTTTTTTTTTAAGTTTGTAATTGCCCAAAAATTACCAAAAAACGTGACTGATGAATTTTGGTTGTTGATGATTGCAGGTAACTTCGGCAAAAGTCATGATCGAGTGGAAAGAAAGAGAGCATGAGCTCGATGATGTGGTCGCCTTGCAAAGTCCCTGATCAAGGGCCACATTGAGGAATTGTGGTCTCCTCAAGTTCTTCAAAATACAAAAAATGAAGAAAGCGATTCTTCTTCTCGAGCATATGATCGGGCTATGTTGCAGAACAAGGGTTTCAAATTGGAATGTAGCTTCTTACCATCGAGTTGGAAGATGTGTACTTCCTGACTGACCTCTCAAAAAGAGAGGCCCCCGTATTTTTATCCGGACAGAGGGCACTTCCCACACCTGTGGATGAGTACTTGGCAAACCATTGTGTCCCAGGATCGAGATTAGTGGGAGGTAGAATCGCAATCAAAGACATCAGGGATCTACCTCTTCGGTCCATTCTATTTTCCATTATGAGTATAGCAGGAAGTACCAGCTCACACTTAGTTTCAATATCACATGTGGCCTATGGTTTACAGTGTCTAGAGCCAACACTGTTTAACTAGAGTGCAGGGTTCCTTCAAAATGTGAAGGAGCAAATGACGAGATGCGAAGCAGGGCAGCAGAAGAAGTTCGGGTATGGTTCATTATTGGTTTTGTTCTTTTTAGAACGCATTCCTCATATGCAACCTCAGATTGCATTAGTAGTACGGCCAGTGGGAGAACCACGTATGGAGCGATGGACTAGCCTGTCTCCGAGGTTAGGCTCAGATTCAAAGTTCAAATTCACAGGTGATTTCTTTGCTTGGCTGTGACGCCAATTGATCGTGATAGAAGACTTTCCATACGTCGGAGTGTATTTTTGAGGAAGCATGGACTTGGTTATTCTAGAAGTTGAGGACTAGGACGCGTCAGGTAAGAAACCAAAACAATCTTGTCAAGTGTTTTTTGATTTTCAAAACTTTATATTATTTTTTCTGGGGTACATAGAAGAGTTTTTAACAGATGTATTGTTTCATTGTGCAGATAGGGGAGCAACATGTTTGGCAGAGAATACGACACTGGGGCATCGCGGGGATACTCAGATAGTGGTAGATCAAGGGGTCGTAGCAGGAGGTCTCCAAGAGGTTGAAAGAAAACTTCAAGGCCTCATGACGGGTATCCCCCCTCTTAGGAGGTGGGAAGTGCCACTACATCTACAGAGACACACTATGGGAGTGTCTGAGAGTCTTAACTCTTTACTGAGGTGAGTATCTCGCGCAGTGATATGTTACTCAGAACATAATGTGATGCAGGAAGATTAGGGTCTTCCTAATGATTGTATAGTCTATATGACGATGTTTATGGGTGTGAGGACCCACATTTTGCCTATCTATGTGCCATTTTGATGTAATCAAACATTTTCAGTCACATCGCATATATATACATTTCCGAGTTTTTATAGTGCCAAATGATTTGGAAATAATGATGTCTTGTTATGTGATGCGTTTTAATTTACATGATGATATGTGATGTGATTTATTTCCTTTATGAAAACTCATCTATGTGTGAGATACCTATCCATGATGTAATTAGCTAACGGATCCAAAGTCGTGTTCAGTTCTCTTGGTATGTGTCTGTATTCGATAAAATCAAAATTCGTTCAAGAAGATGAACTCGTAGATGGAGACGTAGTAGGATAGGATTGCAAATAGCGTAGATTCGATTAAGTTGACAGACCATGAGTTGAGAGTCCAGGTTAATGATGATATGAGAAACACCTAAGGAAGAGGCCTCGGTTAAAAGTTCGATGACAGCATGATATTTTGCCATGTTATTAGTTGTCAATCCTAAGAAAATATCTCCTGAGCTCACCAACTCGTTAGAGTAGTAAATGACCCAAGATGCAGAAGCAATGTTCTGAGTGTGTCGACTAGCGCCATTTACAAACCCGACAAATATAGGAAAGGAAGATGTCCTCTGCACATGCAAGCACAAGACACAGTATAAGTGGTTAAGTCAAAACTCATGCACGCAAGAGAAAAAGACACACCAAACTAAAAATACAATAGTGTACAAATCACGTATGCTAGATGTCCTATGCATAGTACTTCTTAAGGTAAAGCCCATTTCGGGGCTCACCCAGGGAGATTTCGTCGTAGTCAACTAGCTCGTAGACGCCTCTATGTAGAACACGTTTCACGATGTAAAGACCATGCCATAGAGGTTCTAACTTCCCTGTCCCTAACTTATCATGAGCCTGGTCGTAAACGAGGACTAGGTCTCCTTCTGCAAAAGTACGAGGGTAGACGAATTTGTCGTATTGATTCTTGATTCGCTTTTGATATGTCTCATTGACGAGAGCAGCATCACAACGTGTTTCATCCAGCCTATTCAATTGTAAGAAACGTTCTTCTTCAGCAAAAGTGTGGGGCAAGAGTTCTACTTTAAGTTTCAACGAGGGAATTTCACACTCGATTGGTAAAACAACTTCTATGCCATATACTAGCTGGAAGGGAGTGAATCCAGTAGCAGTTTTAACTGAGGTATGATAAGCCCAGAGAGCAGAGAAAAGTTGTAAATGCCAAGATGTCTTTCTTTCCCCTACCATCCATTGGATCATGGTTTTAAGGACCTTGTTGATAGCTTCAACTTGTCCATTTGCTTGAGGATAGTATGGGGATGAGTTCTCATGGCGAAAACCCAACTTGGCATGCAACTCACTCATCATCTGGTTTTGAAAATGTGAACCATATTAGTGACAGTGGCTTGTGGAACACCAAAGCGAGTGATGATGTGGTTGAAAAAGAAAAGAGTTGCAGTACGACCATCATTCAGAAAGGTAGGCATAGCCTCAACCCATTTTGTAAAGTAATCGATGGTGATGATTATATAACCGTGCCCCCCGACTGAGGTGGGATTACACTGCATGAAATCAATGCCCCATTTGGAAAAGGGGCCGATGGAAATAATGGTATGCAACGGAGTAGGGTGGGTGCGTGCCTTTTTGTAAAAAACTTGGCAGGGTGGGCATGTTTTTACTGCCTCAATACAATCTTTGAAAATAGAGGGCCAAAATTAGCCGGCAAGTAAGATTTTTTGAGTTGTAGCCATCCCAGAAAGATGATCGCCACAGGTTCTAAGGTGATAGTCATTAAGAACACATTCAACCTCTTCATGAGTCAAAAATCATCAAATGATAGTATCAATATCACGACGATACAAAGTGTCACCGATGATAAGGTAGCGGCGAGAATGATGGCGAATACGATGATGCTCTTCACGAGAGATATCAGGATGAAAACGTTGGGTCTAGAGATAAAGAAGGATATCTCCATACCAAGGATAGTACGTGATAATGAGGAAAATAGTTTCGTCAGGGGGAGAATATTTGGGCTCAGTATCTTCATCAGCATGGGGAAGGTCGCAAATAAGCTCCACAAACACCAAGGATTTTTTATCTTTGGACTTAGTAAATTTGAGATTGAATTCCTGAAGGATGACGATCCATTTACAATATTTCCCCCCAAGAACTTGATGTGTCAAAATTTCATACATGGGGTTAGAGTCTGCGATAACCGTTGTGGTGCATAGAAAAATGCAGTGACGAAATCTCTGGACAACGATGACGGCTGCCAGAGCCAACTTTTCAACATGTGAATATCGAAGCTCTGGACCAAATAGACTTTTGCTCAAATAATATATCACGTGTTCCTCGTCGTTAGGGTCCTATTGAACTAACACCATGGCAATAGTGGAAGTAGAGGCTGCTAAGTAAAGGATATAGTCCTTCGTGTAATTCAAAGGATGAAACAGAGGTGCGTTGGTCAATACATGATTAAGAGCAGCAAAAGATCATTGAGAAGTGTCATCCCATATGAAAGGGGTGTCTTTCTGCAACAATTGCATAAATCCTTTGGTAAGCTCAGCGTAGTTACAAATGAAACGGTGAAGAAAGTTTGCTTTCCCTTGCAAACTTTGGAGTTGTGTCAAATTATTAGGTGGAGGTAAAGCAAGGATAGCCTTAACATTTAAGGAATCCACCCAAATCCTATCCTTGGAAACAACGAAGCCGAGGAGTCGACCTAAGTCGACAACAAATATATACTTATGTGGGTTCAAACGAATGTGGTAGAACCGACATCGAAGAAAAATAGCTTGTAGACGACCAAAATGGTCTAATCGACTAGATGAATGGGCAAGTAAATCGTCGAGGTAAGGTTCCGCAATATGTTTGATATCGTGGAAAGCATATGACATGGCCCGTTGGAAAGTAGAACCAACGTTGTTTAGGCCAAATGGTAGTTTCTGATAGGATAAAGTTCCCCACGGGCAGATGAAGGTTGTTTTATGCTGATCAATGGGTAAAATGTCAATCTAGTTGTACCTTGAGAAACCCTCCATGAAAAAGAAAATCACACTACCTGCGCAATTATCAATAATTTGGTCGATGAAGGGCGTAGGGTAGTTGTCTTTCGGACAAGCCTTATTGAGGTCCCTATAATCAACGCAGACACGAATGGTCCCTTTCTTCTTAGTGATTGGAACAATGTTTGAAACCCATTATGTCAAAGGGATAGGACAGATGAAGCCATATTTTAATAATTTCTCAACTTCTGCCTTAATAGCCTCGGTTTTCTTAGGATGGACCAGGTAGAGCTTCTGTCGAATAGGTTTTACACCTGGGTAGGTTTTGATCTCATGCACAACGATCGAAGGATCGATCCCTGGCATTTTTTTGTAGCTCCAAGCGAAGACATCACATAATTATTTAAACAAAGCAGTATAGTAAACCACTTCCTCGAGACACCGAGATTAATATTTTCCACGACACCTTCCTTGATCGAAATGTCAATAATGACCATAGAGGTAATGTTGCCTAAATTCCCTTCAGAAATAGTATCTTGTGTAAGTATAGGTGATTGTGGAAAGTCGACAACATCAGGGGGGAAGATAGAGTGTATATCTTCCTATATTTCTTTAAGAGGTGGAAGAAAAGAGGATCGATGATGATTATCATCCCAAGGTATGTCATCAATGCTAAGCATTTCCATGATAGATTCATCGGAAGGAAATATTTGAGAAATGTAGTCAAAGGCAGACGTCAAGGAATTTAACCAAGATGGCATCGAGTAGGTGTTGGGTTCCAAGAGATGTTGGTCATCCAAAGAGGGAGATGTTGATTGAATAGCAACATAGGAAGCCTCAGCTAAACTAAGTGGCATGGTGTCACCTAGCACATCGAACTCCATAGGACTAGGTATAATCCAGGGATCAGAGGATTCCAAAGACTGATAAGTTGTGGTCAAAATCATATTGACTGTCGCAATAAGATGCGTGGTAGGAGGAAGTGGTGCAAGGAAATTACCCATAAGGGTGGAATATTTTAACATTACTACACAAACAATTTCATACGTGATCTTGTTATCTCCCAAGAATGGAATATTGTTGGTAGCGGGAGCGCAAGCGTCGGGTGTACATAAATCTAATTGATCGACAATGACAATTTTTCCTTGATGAGGAAATTGTACACATCGAAACACTGACGAAGCAACGATGGTCATAGCATAGAACCAACTTCTTCCAAGTAACAAGTTGTAATCTAGGGGAGCATCGACCACCTCGATGTCAACAGAGACGGTTTTGCTGCCCAACTGAATGGACAGGGACTGCAGAAGTCCATGAGGATAAAAACCTCGCCCAACGAATGCACACAACATCATTGGGGATTTGTTAAGTGCGAGTGATTTCAAACTTTTCCAGTAGGATAAAGACATGACACAAGTAGAGGCTCCCTCATCCAAGATAGTTCGGTGAATTTGTTGATTGTGAACAACAATGTCAACTTGGAAAGCAAGTTGGTGAGAGAGTCGAGAAGTAAAATTATCTAGGTTAAACATGATATTGTTGGACGACTCAGGATCAAAAGCACCAATAGCGGCCAAGAGCGTTCTACGTTGACTGGGGCAGTGTTGTAGAACTTCTAACGCAGACATAGAACACGGTGCTTGAGCCAAATATTCAACAATGTTGTAGTTCTGGGCGACACACGAACTAGGATTAAAGGTAGATTTATAGATAGTGCTCTTAGGAGGGCGTAATATAGAGTCGAACGTAGGCTTCTCGATCTGAAGTGATCCAGACAAAGGACTCACAGATGGAGGATGGTGATGGATCTGGTAATGTACCATTAGTGACCTTTCCTTTGTCAGGTCTAACTATTGTGTCGTAGGTCATAGAGTGGTTGGTTAAATCAATCCCGTTAAATAGATATATATGGGCACTTATCGAGGATTCATCATGAGAAAGGTGGTTGGAACTGCCCCCTGGAGAGGGGGTTTGAGCAACCATAGATTGTTGCTGAGGAAAACGCTGAGTAAGCACAACGGGTTGGGAATTCCTCTTGAAAATTTTGGCCACTTCATCGCGATGTGGACAGTCTTGAGTGTAGTGATCATCACCACAAATAAGACATGGGAATTTCAGCTTCCGTTGTGGTTTCTTTTCAATAGCAGGGGGTGGGTTTTGAGTTTTGGGTTGTTCATTGTTATTATTCTTCTTGGGTTTTTTTTGTCTTCTTCTTACCTCCAGATTGTTGTGAAGGAGCAGATTGAACTGCATAGTCTCAAAGATTTGAGTTTGGGGGAAGGTAGAGGAGAGTGTGGTCGAACTGGGAGCAGGTGTCGAAGAAGATCGATTAGTTGTTCCAGTCGACTAGGATAGATATTGGGTTTTGACAGAGCCAATAATGCCATCCGCATGCGATGAGGATGAAGGTTTGGATGGATCGGTGTTTGCACGAGTAGCATTTTCTATTAAGTCATACAAAGTACCAGATTGGGAATAAACCAAATCTAAGTACTGAGCCTGAGCAATGGCCTCTTCCTCGGTGACTACACCACCCATGGCAACATCACGAGCAATCGGGGGTAAGAGTGATTTAGTAAACCATTCCGCCTATAATTGGTCAGGAATGATTGCTTTGATCAACCTTCGTCATCGCCTCCACTCATGAATATGATCAGAGATGTGCACGGAGTTGGTCTGACGAAGGGAGGTCAAGAGTTTGGTACCCGTCTCATATCGAATAGGTAGTTGAAAGTGTGCGAGAAAGGACATGGAAAGGGAGTTGAAGTCTTGAAAAGAACCACGTGGCAGTTCAATATACCACTTGGTTGCTGAGCTCGTAAGTGTTCACTGGAAAAGATGCAAACGTATAGAATCACCCATTAAGGAGTTTGATGAACACTACAAATGGAAAGTCATCACATGGTTATTTGGGTCTTCTCCAGGTTTACCGTCAAATTTTGGAATATCATAAGGTAGTTTAGCTGGAATCACTAGCCAGAAAGTATAATGATGTATAGGATCATTGGTCAACTGAGACAAGTCTGGGAGATCCAGAGTAGCAAGGAACAATAGTTGTTGGTTAACCTGAGGGTGATACTAGTGTGGCATAGGGACACCAGTAGGACCGTAAATTGGGTTAGGTGGATAATTGTAACCAGAGGGTCCTCCTACATATGGTTGTTGTTGACCAGAGTAAACAGGATTCGAGGAAGGTTGAGAAACGTGTGGGAGCGGAGGATAACCTGATGGGTTTTGAGGATTGTAATTTGGATTTGGTGTTTTCCCATAGGGGGGTAAACATTTTTACCATGAGGAGGATATAGATTAGTCCCCTAAGAAATATGAGGTTGTTGTAGACCTTGAGGATTATGTCCCCCAGAGAAATGTGGGTTTCCTGGGAAAGGGATGTTCCAATGATTGGGCATTGTAGATGCATTCTATCCATAAGGTTGATGATGGGCTCCATTATGAAGCTCCCCCCCAGCATGAGGTTTCCCTCCAAATGGAGGTTGTCCTCCGTAAGGAGGTTTCCCCCTAGCAGGAGGTTTCCCTCCAAACGAAGGTTGCCCTCTGAAAGGAGATTTCTCCACAGCATGAGGTTGAGTCCCTAGAGTTTGGAAACCAGACCTAAACAACTGACCGATGTCGCTTAATGTATTAGATCCACCAAGACCAGTTCCTCCGGGTTGTTGTGTAGGTATCAAACTTCTAGGTATAACCTGGGTAGTGTTGACAACAGAAGAATTCAGTGCTTTGTACCCAAGGGGAGTGATGAAGAAGGCCTAGATGAAAGTGGTGTACCAATGGGAGCTTGGCTAACCACCACATTACTGGTGGGAATAGTCGCACCGTGAGGGACCATCGTAGAATGGGCCATTTGGAGAGAAATAGTGGAACTTGGACCAACAGACTGCATATTCGAACCAACGGACGGTGTGATTGAACTAACGGTTGTACCAATAAAATGATCTAAAGGTACGGTATAGGTAACAGATGTTTCGGGTATTTGGGAGATGACAGGTATATCAACACCTATTCCTAATCCGTAAATTTCTCGCACCATGTGAGGTGAGCTTCGAACTATGTCAGCAGTCCAAAGGGGGTCTCCGACTTGAGGGCTCGAATGAGGCCCAGTCGGAATTTCAGAAGGATCAATGACAACAAGTTCTCCGGCTGAATTCATCTGGATAAAACTCCTTTTATATCCCACGGGAATGTGGAAAGCCTCCATAGAATCCGAAACAATTCGAAAATTTTCTAAAGAGGTGGAAACTTCCTCCTCTGAGGTTATAATTTCATGGACCTCGCTCTATTGAGGAGATCCCTCCATAGAATAAGGGGGTAAAGCGGTAGAATATTCCATATTTTCTGGGGGAAGTCCCTGTATCCTACGTGAACGACGTGGAGGGTCGATGTTGGCGGAACCAAAAATTCGACGGAAAAAAATCTATGGCCAACTAACAAAAAAGAAATAGCATACACTAATCAAATCGAGGAATCAAACCAAGCAAACAAAACCTTCTCTCGATGATCGTACTAGTTGGTGATGAAATCCAACGTCGTGTGATCAAGTCAAGAAGGGGCTAGGATATGGTGGAATAGTTACGATGGCGATCTGCTTAACGGACTTGTGCCTTGGTGCAAGCTTCCATGCAGTAATTGTGGATTTACCCTCCAAGGAGCCCAAGTGAGTTTGACCAACGTTTGTTCCAGGTACAGTGACACTTCCTTTCACCATCACCTTGTGTAAGTACCTAAATATTATGGCTACTAAGGACACCAACTCACAGTCAACCCCTGGGCGGGTACAGTCGACAGTCCAGTTTGAACGTATGAGCAGGATAACAAGTCCTAAATCCTTCAAGAGAACTAAGGACAAGTGGACCGGTAGAACTTCAGAGGACCCTGAACGCATTCAGAGTTCACGAAGCACCAAGACCAAATGAAACTAGTTGAACCTCATGAAGAACCCTCAATATATGATATGACCACTACAAACGGTTGAACCATGGAGGGATAATCTTTGTAACTCTCCCGAATACAACCTCGTGCGTAACCCCTGTGTGAGAGGGGGATCCCATAAAGCCTATACAACAATTGGATTTTCTCTCCCTATCGCAAGATGCTAATGTTTCTTTTGAATACTTTGGAGAGTTGTACTCACATCCTAATACAAAGAGCTAATCCTAGTTTAATGTTGGTGGAAGATTCTAAAAACAAAATGTTCTAGATAAATTTTAATTAGTGTTAATTTTGCAGTTGTTCTTTACTCAAGTGTGTATGAAAATGAAATTGATGGTATTATGACTCAATTCCCAAAAAATGCATAAGAAATGATAAGCAATCTTTTCTTTCAATGAATGTATATTTAAGGGAAGGAGAAAAATGTTATTTTCACTGTCAAACACTAAGATGCAGTGCCCTCATGTAATTGTTTCTCAATCTAATCTAGTATGATGCTAAAAATTTCATGGAATTTTGTTCTAATATCCAAAAACAATCATAAAAAAATTGTATCATTTTTCTTTATGTGCGAATGATAATCAATCTGATGAAAAACTTCCTATGTCATTCAGACTTTAAGATCAATAGGATTTAGACAATCAGAAGCAAACTTCACACAAACAAAAACACACTCTCGTCGTGATTAAACAAGAAAGACAAAGATAACAAAACTCGCAAAAAGAAAACCAAAAACTCAAGAAGAAGGGAAAAGGCTTGGACAAGATGACCTCAAAGATCAAATGAAAAGGTGCATAGACCTTTGAATTTCCTTACAAAAGCTTTCACTCAGTCAGATAAATGAAAGGAAAATAGTAAGTTGACTCTAAATCGTCAAAGACAAAGAGTGACTTCAAGGTAAGTAAAAAATATCAAAATTCCAAACAAAAGGTGATCAATTCTCATAAAGCAAAGTGTTCAAAGCCAAGACAAAGATGTACTGAGGTTGGAAGGACTCTGAGTAAGTGAAAACAACAAGAAAATGAATTAAGAGATCAAACTCCTACAATATTTTAATAGAAAAGGGGCAACACTCTGGTGTTAAGGGCACCAGAGTATTGCAACGCTCTGTGTAAGCTTGGAAGGGAGCGACAACGCTCTGGTAGAAGAGGCAGGGGGTGATGGCCACTAAAAATGCCCAGAAATCCAAAAATTCAAGAAAACTCATAAATTCAAAGTGCATGAGATGAGGTAAAGATCCAATCAACACATCTCTAAGAATCATAGACACAGTATGAATAAGGTCAAAGATGAGCAAAGGCTAAAACAAGACCTAGGAAAGGAATCAAAAATCAAATTTCCTCCCCAGTGGAGTTGTCAATTTTCGTTACAGGAGAATCCCCTTGTGGACAAATGGATTTCCTCTTGGATACTAGACCCCTATGACCAAGAAAGAAAAGTGCTATTGTAGACACTGATATTCCTTTTCATGAAGTGAAACTATTCAAAGAAGAAGAAGAAAGAAGGGTAAATACATTTACCGACATTTGTCCTTTGCTCGATCCAGGTTGATCTTGATCTCCAAGTTCTTCAGAAGGTCCTGCAATACAATGAGAAACAACAACGAGACATACTTCCTACTCTACCATGATTAGCTTCATAATATATCTATAAAAAGAAACAAGTTCATGAAATGTACACAAAATTAAATGAAACAGGCAAGCATAGATTTATATTAATGAAAACAAAGTGAAATGCTTACAGCCATAGATGTAGGTGCATCAGCTTCACCAAGCTCTCTTTGTCCAGACCCTTGCTCAAATAATCCACACACATAATGATGATGCTTCAATGATACCTCCTTTATGAGATCATAAGTTTGATGCCTTACAATGTCTCTCCTTTCACCATGACAAAGACCCTTGCTCAAATAATCCACACACAAAATGATGATACTTCAATGATACCTCCTTTATGAGATCATAAGTTTGATGCCTTACAATGTCTCCCCTTTCACTATGAGGATGCCTCCTTATATAGGCTTGGAGAGGCCTAACCACTTAAGAGATACTTGGGATAGGTTGAGGATTCTTCTCCTTTAGTTGTGGATCTTCCCTAAGATCAAGCCTTGACCTCAGATTCAAATCCAACCAACCTCATAGATTAAGGGGATCCTTCCCTGATTTCTCTCAACAGTCCAAAATTCGCTCAAAAAGGTCAGCGCTCCCTCAAAAGAGGGCACAGAGCGTTGCAACACTCCCCCAGAGGAGGGTACAGAGCATTGGCACTCCCTGATAGAGAATAGGGGAGCGCTGCCTTCCAAAATTGATTTTTGAGTGGCTTTTTCCATGGCGAAAGACCTGTACTCTTTGTCAAATGATTTCTCCTCTTCAAAACTAGTCTTTTGAGGTGTATTTCAAGTGTTATTGATAATGTCATCTGAGACACGACATAGGCAATATGACAATATGATATTTGCGACACTTGTGGGTGAAATGCGACACTTGCGACATTTGGTAATGACAACACTAGGCCATCATCGTAATGAGTAATTTTGATGTGTAATAATCGTTTTCACCATTGGAAAGATGATGACGAGCTCTTCACATTGACGTCATTTTTATAAAAATTTTGAGATGGTTGAATTTTGAGCAGTTTTTACCCTTCATGGATCCCTGTGAGCATTTTGGATCCTCTTGGACTCCTATGAGCTTTCTTGGACCTCCTGGATCATTTCTCCTCGTTGGGAGGTTTTTAGACCTCCAAAAGGTTTACATTAAATGAGGGAGATGCCTCCCCACTTGTCTTGTGTCTCTTCCCCATGTCTGGACCACTTTACTCATTGTAATTAGTTGAATAACAAGGATGAAGGCTGAAATAATGTTGCTAACATAATAAATCATTCTCAGACTTCCACATCTATCCGCATTCACATTTTCCACTAATGTCCATGCAAAACATATCAACAGTAGTAGTGAACATATAGATGTTACTGATAATTAATTAACAACATTCCTATGCTCCCTGACAAAATCCCTGTCACCTGCATGTAACGAACCTTCATGTGGCAACTTTGAAGAATTTTGAAACACTTCATGACTAGGAGATAAATTGACTATTCCATTATCATATCTTTCACTTGCTTTTGCAGACATCATAGACACATTCTTGTTTGCATTCACAACACCTGCAGTTGTGATTCGTGTCTCATCACTTGATTTAGATCCCAAATCTTGTTGGACTGTGAGAACAACCTTTTTCTTTTCTTTTCTTCCATACTTTTTAGGCCTTAATTCAGGATGCAACTTCCAACGGTGATCTTCATCATGCCCGCTTTTCTTGTAATGAGTACATGTGATATTTGCTTCTTCCTTCTTTATTGTAGCTACCTATTTCTATTTTCCCTTGTTCTTACTTCTCTTTTGCTGAGAAAATTCCTTGGAGGAACCATATTTAGCATCCTTCCCCCTGAACTCAAGATGTACAGCTTGAAAACATACTTCATCAAAATCAATGGGATTTAACAAAAGAAGAGTATGAGGAATGCAACTATGAAAAGCACCAATGTATTTCAGAAGGTTTTCTGTAGAATGTAATGAAATATTTAAAGCCAGTTCTTTATTCCTAAAATACTCAATAAAATCCTGCACACTATGTCATTTTCCTTGCCTCAAATATTTCCATTCCATAATTTTTTTTTGTCGATATGACATAGGATAAAATTGTTCCCTTAATGCAACTTTGAATTCTCACCAAGAAGAGAGAATCTCACCTTTCTTTTGGATACCTTCTGTTGGGTATGTGTTATATTCTTTGCATGAGTTGTTTGTGGGGGTTCAAGAGCAACGCCCCTGAGAAAAAAATTCCTGCCTCGGGAAACATGTCACATATTTAGGTGGTTTTTCGACACATGGTTTCTTTGTCGATGGTTTCTATTTTCGATTAAGGAATTATGGTTGTTGACTAATCCAAGTCATTGGGTTAGGGTTTTGGATGTTGTTGGCTCCTATATGTATATTGTATTGTAAACAATGTATCACTATGAATGAATATAGA
>SNQJ01S0166416.1:0-16533 GCA_010110895.2 Picea sitchensis | reverse complement strand
ACTCTCTCTCTCCTTTGCCGGTAACAGATCAAAACTTGTCTCTCAAACTGAGCAAGTGAGTTATGTCTAAGTGAGGTGCTAGCCTCCTTTATTTATACAAGTCTGGCATGTGTGAAGTGTCTCTTCACTAGCAGGGCCGACTTCTCCAACTAGGTGGGTAAACCCACCTTTATTATATTTTCGGGTCTCTCTATTAACTGTTGGGGCCGACTTCTTATTTTGCCTATTATAATTGTCTTCTGACCAATCCGGAAAAGGGGATTTGGTCCTATTACAATAACCGACATGATCAATCCACAATGGGGATTGATCCTATGAATAATATATCAATAATAATAAGAATACTCTTTTCAGTTACAATATTTCAAGAGAGGCCCCCATGGAAGAAACTTTGGGTATGGTTGCCTTCCCCTGGAAGACAGATAAATTGAAATGGGAGTTCAATTCCCTAATAATCATAATCAAAGAGTCAAGAACATTTTCAAGATCTGTCCCTTCCACTTCAGCTTCATGAAAACCAGGTTCCACTGCTGCTTCCATCACCACCGGTAGAGATAGAACAGATACAGATATAGGGCTACTCACAGGGCTAGGATTAGGATCTAGGGAAGTCTAAGCAATAGGTAAAGAATCAAAATCACCTACTGTGTGAACACCAACACTCGATGTGAAGCCACAAGGAGCATAAGCCTCCAGTGGCACCTAAGGTATGGACTGGAAATCCGCTAATGTTCGTTCTGTAACTAGACTCAATGTTGGAGCCTCCTTGAATTTTGTGATATTATTATTCAACCAACTCGAACTCTCNGATGTGAAGCCACAAGGAGCATAAGCCTCCAGTGGCACCTAAGGTATGGACTGGAAATCCGCTAATGTTCGTTCTGTAACTAGACTCAATGTTGGAGCCTCCTTGAATTTTGTGATATTATTATTCAACCAACTCGAACTCTCAAGGGATTCTTTTTCCCATAGAGAAAGCATAGAAAAAAGTGAAGGACAATATGACAATAACTTACCAGAAAGAGAAGAATCTAGTTTAGACCAGCATCTGTTTTCAATATCATAGTAAATATTTGCATCTCCAAGGGAATCAACTTCCATCATATAATCTAGTGGGTCTTCTTGTAAGATGGTATCTTCTAACTTTTCATCTGTCTTCTTACCACTACATTCACGTCTGAGATGTCCAGTGCACCAACACCAGCTGCATCTGAACGGTATCCCCTGATCATCTAACCTTTGCTTGTAATGACGACCTCTCTATTCAATTTCCAGCATCTCCAGTAACTCTTCATGGATATCCATGGCCACTAAGACCCTCCCCACTTTCCAAGTCGACATCATCAATGTAGTTTAATCCAGAGAGATAAAACGTCCTAAGGTCTCCCCTATCACCTTCAATGCACCTTCATTCCAAAAATGTAAAGGAAGACCTGTCATTAGGACCCAAAGATGTATGAATTGAAAGTGTTTAGTTTCTGGGTTGAAAGCTACCCTCCATCGCTTCAACATCAGGCTACTTCCACCCAAAACCCAGAAATTATTTAATAAAAGAGTATTTTCCTCTGGGATTTTACAAATAAATACCATCAATCCTTTACTAAGATCAAGAGACTCGGGCACATATCCCAAGATTGGTACCCAAGTTTGTTTCATCCATTCAGAGAAAGGCATTTCGACCAAATATGCATATGACAGACGCCCAACCAGGCCACACAAAGCAAGTCTGCATGCCTCCTCTAGACCCACATCTTCCCCCAAGACCATCTTCCTAACCCTCTTGCTTTCCTTCCAAGCCTTCTTACGAACTCCAGTCTGTACAAGATTAGGAAATGTAGATCTATTTCTTCCTATCAAAGTCTTGCCCTTCTGAAACTTACCACCAGGCTGGAAAGGAAAACTGAATGTACCCCCAGGTGTGGTTACATTCCGACAAACACCAGGAACAATCTAACTCACAAAAGGAGAACTATGTTTAGTACCCAAGACAAAAGAAACTTCCCCAATAGTGTAGGAAGAAAGAAGGTGTACCTGTTCTCATAATCTCACCAACCAAGTCAATCTTCTTACAAGAATCCTTCCTTTGCCAAATAGACCCCATATCCTTATTAAAGAATGGAGTGACGTCTACTCTGTCACTGTTAATATTCTCCATTCTAAGCAATAGAAAACAAAACTGACGAAAATAAGGACATATACAACAAGTAAATCTGAGTTGCAAGCAAGAAACTCGAAAAGACAGGCAGATTCAACAAATAACCCGCCAAGCACTAAGCATAGAAGCCCCACCAAAACTGAAAAAGAATTAGAACCAGTTCACATCCCAATGAATCAAGGGGACCGAGAGTGCCCGAGTGAGAAAAAAACAACTATCACAACCCTCCTTGGAAACACCTTCTAAACTAAAGGATAAGAATACTAATCAAATGTAGCAATAGATTTTTATTTATTAATAAACAAATTCTTCCTCCTATTTGGATCTTATTTGGCTTCATATCTAGGGGACTTTGGATAAATTTCAAATAATTGTTATGAATAACTTTTTATTTATCAATAAACAAATTCTTCCTCTTATTTGGCTTCATATCTAGACCTACATTGGATAAATTTCAAATAATTGGGATATATCCATGTTAAATGAACTAATTGGACTAATACTATTTATAGACTTAGCATTAGTTCTTAAACATTTAATGTTGAGAAAAAATTTTGTTAAGACATTGCCTTGATGCCTAAAGGCTTGCATTTGCTTATAATAATGTGGCCTGCAATTGATAGCTTTAACTTCTTGATTATACCTCTTTTGAAAGTCGGACACACATACCTTTGTTACCTATCTACTCTGACACACATACCTTTCTTACCTATCTACTATGTGGAAAGGTTGTCCACCTTTCTTACCTATCTACTATGTGGAAAGGTTGTCCTTGTACTCTGGTGAGTTGTATCATTGCATCGTCCTCCCTTTCCCCTCACTACAAGCTATATATATTATATATAATTATATGTTATATAACATATATTATATATAATTATATTTTATATAACATATATTATATATTATGTTTTCTCTCTAGACTTGAATGGGAAAACCTTGTTTTTTTGGTCTTGTTTTACCTAGAAAACAATATTCTATTTGATTTGGGTGGGAAACAAATTAAAGGATGAATATATACAATGATCAACTCGCTCTATATTCACGAGTTATAGACAAATATTACATTCATTCGCCGAATAGCTAGGCGGACTTGTAGAATCATATTAAGTATAAGGAAAAGCAGTTGAAGGGCACTTTTATTTCCGTCTTCCAGAATATTGCTTCTCCATGATGCTGCTATATTGCTATTTGAACCAGGCCCCATGGAGGAGGCCAGAGTCAACAAGTGTTTTGCACCATATGCTGCAGTGCTACCAAAAACAAAGGACTAAAACAAATAGGAGATTTGGTCCCAGATTTGAGAAATTGGAAATTTAAACATTGGACTACTGTTAATGTATAACATACAAAACAAATTACAGTCTAACTCTTTGTAAACAATGTTTGCATGCATTTTTCTTTATAGTAAAAGACTAAGTTGAGAAACTATCATATTGCGTGTCACGGACTTGAGAAAATGGTTATGCTACAAGAGTAAATGTAGCCTTTCATATAGACGTCGTATTGGGTGCTTTTAAAACTAGGAGAAAAAAAAATGGTGGATACTTAGATTCTTTGAGTTCATCTCAAATTCTGATATGTTTTATGAAAAACATTGTAGGTTTTTTTTCTCCAATATGATAAATATTAGTGCTACAATCCAATACAAGGTTTGTTTTTCCTGGTATGTATAATTTTCCATTTATATATCATAGTATACCGGTCAGAGTCTCTGAATATGCAAGGTATTTAGAGGTAGAGTTAGATTTTTATTCAACCCAAGATTTACCATGTTTTGAGGCAACAAAAATGAAATTGGAGTTGCATTAATTTAGTTAACAGATTTACTTATGATATTACAAGTTATGGGGATGCTACTTAATAGAAGTTTAATGAATCCCTAATTGAAATGAACATTTGGAGATGAAGGGAAAAAATATTACCACATGTCTAAGGTTGAATGTCTGGTTGTATTCATAGTGATAAGATGATCATGGCATTTATCTTGGCCTTTACTGTCGCTATTATCACGTTGTACCTTGAAGTAGCTAGAGAGTTGCTAAAATCGCCTGTGAAGGATAGATTCTTCTGTTGCTATCCATCTTGGTTCCATGTGGCTCCATGCTCGGGATTTTTCCCAACAAAGCAGAGGAATCCGATAGAGGCCCCAGCTCTTCATCCAAGAGCACCCATGGAGCCCGTGTAAGGAAATCAAAGCATGCATGTGGCATTTCTGAAATGGTACTTCTACATAGTTATGTGATTACATAAAAAAATATTACATAAAATTTATCATTTCAATATTTGTTAAAGCAATGTAGTGATTGTAAAATGTCCTTCACATGTTGCTACAATAGAATACCTGGCTTATGGGTAAGACTAAGGATTAGGAGTCGAGAGTCGAACTAGACTGGATAATGGTGGTGCAACTGAAACTTTTTATTCTGGCTATGGAATGCTTGGGAAATCTTGGAATTGATAAACAACTAATGCTTTCTTGGATGCTTTCTTTGTTTCTCTTGCTCTAGAATTAGATCTTGGATTTGAAAATCAATGTCTAAATAGGAAATGAGTCTTTTTTCTTTAATACAAGTACCAGTAATATGAATGGTTAGGAAAAACATCATCTTATCTATATATAATTATCATTCTTTGGGCTGAGATGATCAATCTATTGTGGAGCCTCAAAAAATTCAATTTCAATGGGTTTAAATGGGGGTTTCTAGAATCATCCAGCATGAAATCTTTGTGTTGAGATGATAAATCTATTGTGGAGTCTCAAGCAATTCAATTTCATTTCTAGAATCAACTAGCAGGGAGAGCATTCAATTGCTGATATTTGGTAAATATACACATATATTTTATTATAAGATGCACTATTGAAAGTTTTTGGGTTCTTTCAATCCCAATACCTTCTTTATGTCCATTCGTTTATTTTTTTTCTGTCTTTTTTTCCAGGATTTGTCTCACGCGTTCTTCTCGCACTGCATTTCGGCCAGAAGATTGGGGTTTAAAGAGTATGTATTGTTGTTCCAAGCGGTTAATTCTCTTCCATTCGTGGAATTTAACTCTCAATTCTCCAAAAATCATTTTCTTCTTATTACATTTTGGTACTCCCACGGATTTGCAATTGTTGAGGCTACGACCCTTTGATGACGAAGGAAGAGCTGGACAACACCTGGAGAAAACAGTAACCAAAAAACAATAATAGTGACACGACCCTTTATGTTATTATCGATAGCTTATATAACTTATACTCACAGCTTATTTTAAAACAAATTCAATTTAATATTTTTAGTTTTTATTTTTAAAATTATTTGTAAGATAATTTGTTGTTTTTAGTTTATTCATGTTCAAAATCATTGAAAATATACTTATGATTACTTGTTAATCTTGATCTTCCTCTTTATCTTTTCAGTTTTTTTCCTTGAATGTTATTATTTATTATGTCATGCATTCCAATGTGTTACCACTCTGTAAATCTGTTCGGCTGATAAACAAATGACAAAGGTAACTTTTTCAATCAACTTTGAGACCTAAAACTAGCCTTTTGGATCTAGAGAGGGCTCTCTCAAGAGGGACAATCTCCACACAGGATATGGATATTAAAACAATGGCTAGATTTAACACCTTTGATATAATGGGTTCTTGTTATATTGGCGCAAGAAAGTAAGACTTGGGTTATGCAGTCGATTCGAGAAAATGACAGAAACAAATGACTTGGTAACTGAACTTGAGATGATAAGGCTAAGCGAGCAACAATCTTCAGTGTAAAATCATAATGTGGTGGGGAGAAAATACAAGAAGTAACTTAGAGCACCGCTACGGGCGAATTCAGCGTTAACTTTTAGAAGAAAACGTTTTGTCTAAGTGGCGTGAACAAGGGGCATTGTGAAGCGAATTCACAGGTTCGAAAATTCGTTTTGAAATAGACAAAAAAATATATGGAAAAAGATAACAGGAAGCACATACGCAAGAAAGGGAAAACAATACATCCAACTACTACAATTAGAATCTTTTCATCAAAGTTGCAGGACTTTTTCATTAATCTTCGGTCGAACTCAAATTACATACAATAGCTATGGTCTATACTAAATTTTCCAACCAACCTGGCTTACATCAAAATGATCAAATATATAAACAAGGGCACCTCTTGGGCTACCCTATTCTTCTAACTGTTATCTCTACATTATAAGAAACCGACTGTTCTACGTTACAAAACTCTTCATATGTTTTTTTCCAAAAATAGACAAAGATCCATTCGGCTACATCAAAATCATTATAATCCACCACGGGGATTTGGTTTGTCGATCGGGTATCTGGGTAGACAAACGTTTGTTAGAGTCCCATTGTTTGTTGTAACGACTTTGATGTTTTGTCACGTGTTCATTTCTTGGGGGAAAGTGTGCGCGACAAGTGGATGTAGACAGTCATGACCATTACTAAAATGGTGAAATGCCTTGGGTGATGTTTCCTTCAAAACTTCTAAGATTTGTCTTATGTTTGCGAATACAAGAAAGAACTCAGCTAGTCTTGTTTTTTTTTTCTCGTTGGCGAGAGTTGCACGGGCTATTTCTTCGACCGCTTCGCATTCCCTAGAGTGTATTGCATTCCTCTCTTCCGACAGCTGTTGTGCTTCACGTAGTTGTACAATCGCGTCCTGCGCGTCCTGGAGTTGTCTTTTTAGCCACGTCATATTCCCCTCGCGACCTTGTGTTGTTGATGTTTCTGTGATCTTCGTTTCCAGTTTTTGCCTCAGTTTCCTATTTTCTTGGTACAGTTTGGTGATGGATAGCTTTGCTTGCTTCAAATGCTGAGTTGTTTCTTGATTATTTCAGCCCAAGGCATCCATCCTCCTCATCCTACTCCTGCTTTCTCTACTGGTACCTTCCAAAGGCTCTAGGTAGACGACGTGCATAAGTGACCTTTCAACAATCGATTATGCGCGCAACTCATCTAAAAGTTTTGTTTCCACAACTTCCTTGTTCTTCCTTGGTCTTCCACTTCTTCGAGGTATCCGTTGTTGAGGATACAATGTTTCCATTGTCCTTCCTTCCTCCGTAGTTTCTTCCTTTCCAAGTCCTAAGGAGTGTGATGTTGTCATTCCCGTAGGTGAAGGAAAAATCTACCTTTAACCTTTAGGGAAACCTGTTCTGAGCGAAAATGAATCCCAATCACTTTGAGGCTCGGGTCTGGCAATCCTTCCACTGTGTGTACCCTTCTTCATGTTCTGAGAGGTCACCATAACATGACCGATATCTTTCTTGCGAGTAATGTATCGATTGGAAGCCCCAGATGGGGAATTTGATCGACCTTGACCTGTGGGAGAACTTACATACGGAGCCTGAATCTAAATTTGTGAATGTACTGGGTGAAAAACCAATGGGATTTATAACTAATCAGGAAGAAAAGAGAAACGTGTCCAAGGGCACTAAATTCATTGTCACTAGATGTTCTGAATCGAATCACATATATTCCATAACACCTCTCTATGTGCAAACTACAAGTGATAAGGTTTTCAAGGCATACATGATGTGAACACCATGATTTTTTATTCCTTCGGCCTTCATGATGAACCGATAATAGTCACAACATTACCGACGCGACTTCCATTAACTAACTGACTCGACTTGGGGCACGTAGAGACTAATTTTGACAGTACTCGACCTTCTTGAAACAACATGTGTGTATAATTTACGCATTTTTTTGAATCTGACATCCCTCCCCATTTCCAAGGGCCAACTAGCCACTTGCTGACTTTGACCTTTTCATTTCTACGTACCTGACTTCACATGTTTGGACACATGGGCCATTACCCGACTAAAAAATGACTCTAAATGGAAAGAAAAATGGCACTGCTAACAGTTGGCTCCAACGGGCATGCTATCCTCCTCGCGAGGTTGAAAATAACAGTATACCAGGTGCTTGACCATTGGGCCTTATTTTGAGTCTTTGACATTGCAATATGAAAAATAGGACGCAACCTAAACCTATCGACACAATTCCTAAAAAGACTCATCAAACTCATGGCCTTCACTTGGGGCTTCAATTTTATGTTGACCTACTAGCTTGACACAAAATAAAATGACCATTTACAATGACAGATGGATTTAATCGTAATTTATTTCATCGGATAATGTTTGAGGAACCTGTCGTTTACAAGCCCCCAACCAAGGCATTCTCCATTTAATCCTTCTAATAAATAAGCAATGTTCCCATAATATGTGTTGATTTTTAATGGACCTGTCCAAAGGTGGTCGAACTTTCCATGCTTTCTATTGTCCTCAWTCCTCACATCCCATCTCAACACTATATCACCTAGCTGAAAATCCCCTGGCTTGGAATGCTTGTYAAAATATTTCTTCATCKTTTCCTGGTGGAGCTATGATCGATGGTACACTTGTTCCCTCATTTGTTATGTGTGAACCAACTGGTTTATTCTTCTTTACGCATCATTTGGTTCAACCTCCTRCTATKGCAACAGTTTTCTAACGGGAAGTCTTAGTGTAGTAGGAAAAATGGTGTCTACCCCGTACACAATAWCGAAAGGCGATSTTGAAATGGATTTCTTGGTGGTAACCTGATCTGCCCACAACGTGTAGATAATATTTTTGTGCCAATCTTTCTTTCTGTACTACAGTAACCTTTTGATGATCCTGGTTAGGATTTTATTTGAAGATTTTGCTAAAGCATTTCCTTCCGGGTAGTACGTCGTAGAATGCCCCAGGGTTATGTCACAATCCTGACAAAACTTTTCCTTCTTAGATTTGAGTGCGACCGCATTATATGTTATGATCTTGACAGGACACTCGAACCGCGACAAGATGTTCATCTCTAGGAATTAGATGATTACTGCATCAGTAGTGTGTTTCGTGGTGACCACTTCTATCCATTTTGTGAAATAGTCAATGGTCGTTACTATACATTTGTGTTGCACCGAGGATTGTATATTTATTTCCCCTATGAAATACAAACCCCACTGCATGAATGGTGCCTCGACTGAGATCATATTTAGTGGTAGGGGTTGCATCTTCCTTCTCCTGTCGAAAATATGACATTCATGACAGCTAGAGACTTCTTTTTACACATATTCAAAGATGGTAGCCCAATAGTAGCCTGCTCTTAGGATTTTGTTCGCAGTAGTTTTCCAGTAATGGTGCCCCCTGCAGTCGCCTTTGTGAAATTCTTCTGTAGCTCACTTCAGATCATTCTCTAGAAAACAACTCAACATCATTCCCTCGGGATCTTTCCAGTAGAGTGAGTTGCAGTGATGATTTTAGGGGCTAAATTTCGCTCATGGGCTAATTTTCCATGATTTTTCAAAAAAAGAGATTCGTTGTTTTAAAAATAATTCCCCAAAATTCTATAAGATAAAATTATTTTACCTTTCCCCTGGGGGGGCAACTCAATTGGCAAGTGCCATGAAAATGAAGTTCCATGAGGTTTCGAGTTCAACTCCCCCCGACTTACAATGTGTGCCGCGTATGGGGCCTCGTGGGCACACCTGGAGGTTATAGTGGTAGCAATTGGATAACACAGGCATGTGTAATGCGAGCACGTGCCCAACTAGTTGTTGATTCCTCCAAACATGAAAAATAAAAAATAAATAAATAAAACTATTTTACCTTAAAAATGGCCAAAATTTTATAAAATCTATATAAAATCCTTAGAAATTTGAATATTTTTACAAAAATATCGCCAGTCATTTATAGTTGGCATATGAAGGATTAGTAAGATTCGCCAAGGTTTCTACATTTAAAAATAAATTTCCATCCTTAAAATCATCCCTAGTGAGTTGTCCAGTATGCAAAAATTAACCGCTTTAAGCTTGAGAAATATGGCCTTAGTCTTACTAATTCTCAGAGGGGCCTAGAGATTGTTCAATACATAAATGATATCGACATACCATGGTGAATCAAAAAAATCTTGGGACACCTGCGTTCTCACTTGTTATTGAGGACTCTCTGACAGATCAACGATGAAATTCATTCCCACCGCGTCGTAGTCCGACTGTGCCATTATATTTTCCAGGCACTGACCCTTAATTAATTTCGTAGGCTTGATATCCAAATCATATTCCAGCATGGTCACTATCCACTTGCCTCTCCTTCCTTCGGGGTCGGGTTGAGTTAGGATAACCTTTACTGAGTTGTTGGGCACCTAAGCAATGATGTGGGAATGCAATATGTACGTCCTGAACTCCTTCAAAGTATTTACTAAAGCATATGCTTGTTTTTCCATGATGTTGTACCTTAGTGGAGAATCCCATAGTGTCTTGTTGAAATAGGATATAGGCTTCTCGAAGTCTCATTCATCTTTCTGCAACAAGACGCTGACAATCGTATCCTCTGAGGCGAATGAAAAAAGGATGAAATCCTTTGTGAAATCTATACTATATAGCACATGTGCTTTAGTCAATTCCACCTTGATATATTCAAATGATTTCTTGGCCTTCGGGTTCCACTTGATCTCATTTCCCTTTCTGAGCATGAAGAGGATATGCTTTATAATCTCTACCATATTTGGGATGAATCTCCTCAAGAAGTTTACTTTTCCCAGGAAGGATTGCACTTCTTTTTTACTGCTCAGAGTGTCGATTTTTAGGATTTCTTTCACCCTACTAGGGTCTATCTTGATTCCTTCCCTTGATTTAATATGTCCCAACAACTTCCCTTCTTCCACCCCGAAGTGTGAATTCTTAGGATTTAGCGATATGCCGAACTTCCTGCACTTCTGCAAAACTTTCTTCAAGTTCTCGAGGTTTTGTTCGTCGGAGGCAGAGTACACTGTCATGTCGTCCAAATAGATAACAATGAACCTATCCCTTTTGTCAGCAAACACGATGTCCATTTCACTCTAGAAAGTGGTTCCAGCATTCATCAGGCTGAAAGGCATCTTGACGTATATGAATGTCCCCCATGGAGTTGTGAAAGTTGTTTTTTCTCTATCATCTGAGTGAACCGTGATCTGATTATACCCCAAAAAACTGTCCAGCATGAACATCTTTTGGGACCCCAACACCTTTTTCAAGATGTATTCCATTTCAGGAAGAGGATAGTGGTCCTTGAGGTACACCTTGTTTAAATTATGGAAGTCTACACACAGTATTATCTCGCCACTCTTCGTTCTCATGGGCACCAAATTAGCTAACCATTTAGAGAACCGCAAAGAAACAATAATCTTAGTGTCGAAAAGTTTCTTTACCTCTTTCTCGATCAAAGACAGTAACAAGGGATTTATCCATCTCATCTTCTGTTTGAAAGGTTTCTGATCTTCCTTGAGAAGGATAACATGTTGGATCACCTTAGTTTCATACACCTTCAAATCATCATAACTCCATATGAAAATGTCGAGGAACTCCTTCATGAGCTTGATGTAGTCCCACATGACTTATCGGTCGAGGGTCTTCGATAACTTGATCATTTTGGGATTATCCTCCATCTAGATGTTGCATTCTTCCAAGTCGTCTTCATTTGTGGTGATCTTGGGGTTTTTAGCCACATCGTTTTTGTCAAACAACTTTTCCAATGACACTAACACCTTCGGAATTGTGTTATTCTTAAGTTGTATTAGGTCCCTTCTCGCGATTTGGTTTTGGAAAGGGTTGTCATTAATACGTGGATCCATGCTCCCATATTCATTGCAACAGACTTCGTCATCAATGTTTGTGTTAGCTAACTCGTTTCTCATCTGAACACAACTTTCTACCTTCTTGTCGTCCTCAAACACCTTCCATTATTTGATATTATCAGGCATTGTCAACGTGTGCTTGACTTGAATATCATATTTTTTTTTTGGGAAGATGGGGATTTTGAAATTTGAGGCCAAAGTGGTATTACACATTATTTTTGTCACCCTTATGACCGTTGATGATGTAAACCTATTTGTTTCCTTCAGAGGGGTCAGTGGCCTAAAATCTTGAAGAAAGAAGGGAGAAGAACTTTGCCCGAGAGAAGAAGTTGTATTTTCCTTTGTAAAAAGCCTATTAAGGAAGATTTTCGTAGGATGCACTATACGTAGGGTGCGTCGATGCCTTATTTCCACACCCTTCTCTAATGCTAGACTGCAGAGTTTTCGCAGGCTGCACTATAGTTAGGGTGCGGAAATTCCTGTACGTGGGAAAAATGAGTGTCTTCTCTATGGTTCTAGAAGGAGAAGCTTATATGGTGAGGTGGCCTCCGAACGGTTTGGATCTTACTCTCTTTCATGATTTAGTGGGATCATCCTAACCTCCTCACCTCATTCTTTTTAGATTATAAAAGGAGAGGAGCTCTCATGCAAAAAGTTAGATTGGCTTGTTATTGAGTTTTGTAGCTTGGATTTTTTTGGAGCTTGTATGTTGGCTTTGAGCTTTGCTTTGTCAAGATATATTGTGAGTAGCTATCAGATCTACAGTCTCAGAATCCATGGATTAGAAGTGTGTGGGAAGAAAGGAATAGTTGGAAGGAACCTGACAACATCAAGGCATATGGTTGTATCTTTCTTCCACATTTTTTAATACATATATACTTTTCTTTCCTATATGAATGTCATTTGTCCATATTGTATGATTCCTTGATCACGTACATAGTTTCATATAAAAGAGACTCTATTATTCTTGTCTTCGTTGTCTTGTGCTTATTTGCAGATATTTCTCCATTAGCCTCATTACGAAGCTTGGATTGCATTGGCGAAGTCAGATATTCAATATTTAAAAGGTATGTTCTAGATCCATTTCTCATTTGATAATTGAAAGCTAAGGAAAGATTTGCGTACTGTCTTTTTTTTTCTATTTTCGTAGTGAAGCTAGGGGGATTGATTTGTGTCCGCACTTAACAATTAGCTCGGTAAAAAAATTGGCGACTCCATTTCTTTAGAATTTTTTGGTGAAAGAACATTTTCTTTATTGAATAGTTTGTGTTAATAGAGAAAATATGTTTGGGTTTCTTTGTTTTATAGAGATTTTCTATTTCTTTTAGCTATCTTTGAAAGAAAAAATGATTTCTTTCTTTATATTATATTGGGGGCATCCCTGCATTTGAGGTAGCAAAATTGCATGGTTTTTGGCTTTTTTGGTCTTCAAATCTGAAAAAAACAAATTGCTTGAGGATCTTGATATTGATGAGTTTAATAAAATTTTGGGACGTTGTTTATATGGGAATGATAAACATTTTCTCCTTCTCGTAATAGAGCTTTCATCGAAATGAAAACACTACATCTTCATCTCTTTGCATAAATTTCGAGTCGGTCAAAACACCATATTGTCCATGCCATTTTCCTTTTGAGTAACAACAACCATAAAATAAAGCGCTTATAAAAATTGATTAGAAATTTTTATATTTTGTGGTAGAAAACCTACATTAGATTAGTTGTAGGGATTTGCAATAGGTTTGAAAGATAACCTTCCAAAGATGGGAACAAACATAGAATCTTGAGTTAGGGAGTGATGAAATCCACTTGGTACATTTTGTTCTGGGAAGCCCTTTTCACACAAGGGTAAAATCTAAAGTCGCATTGATATTTCCAGAGTTACTCACCCTTATTTGTTGGTCTTAGTGCAGAGATTGTGCATATTATGGGGGTCACTTGAAAGGTATACCCACAATGATGAGTGGAAGCCTTTAGAGTTGATTTCGGGCTAGATACCTGCCTTTGTGTGTGGATCAAAATGTTGACTATTTCCCTAGGAGTCACTGTATTAGTTGGTAACCTTAGTGGCCGATATCTTTAGGGTATTTACATGAGGTGATTGTGGAGGGGCAAGTATTCACAGTACCTGGAATCAACATTGGCCAAACTCACTCGGGCTCCTTGGAGGGTATACCCACGATTATGTATGGGAGCTTGCACTAGGGTGTAAGTCCATTAAGCAGGTCGTCAACGTAACTTTTCCACCCACTCTATCTCAACACCTTCTTACTTTTTTCTCGCAACGTTAGATTTCATCACCAACTAGTGTGCCCATTGTGAGAAGGTTTTGTTTGCTTGCTTGCTTACTAGATTTTTAACATGTGTTGTTTGTTTTCCCTAGTGGACTCTAGGTTGGATTTTTTTTTTTAATGGTGTCATTTCTTGAAATCACCAATCAAGGAACCTCTGATCCAGGGGAACCTTTTGTTTTTCCTTATTACGAAAAAAATGGTCCTCCTCACATCGCTACTTTGAGCCTTCTAGTTCTCACAATTGGATTATTGGTATGGTTTTTTTCCACTCAGGTAGTCTCGGATAGAGTTAGTGCTTCATTTGTAATCATTTCCCCCCAAGAACATCAACCTCATGTTGTTCCTTCACCTTCTTCACCAGTAAGATCTTCTTAACCTTCTTCACTTGCAAGGTCTTCTTCCATTTCATATTCTTCGTCGAGTGAATGCTCTAAATCTAGTAACTCGGTGGATAAGAAGATGAAGAAAATGAAGAATAAGAAGAAGCAAAATAAACAAGGGTCCAAACTTCCAACCATTGCAGGACATGTTGGAAAGAAACCAGTTACTGTTTGACGCAAACCTCCCAACCCGCAAGTCGGGAATTCGCACAGGATCTTTTCCTCCATTGGCCCAAAGAGCTCAACTGGCCCTTCTATTCCCTTTTCGGGAAATCTGCACCCACAACAAACCTTCAGGAATTTCCTTTTTTTACTTCTGGAGATCGGACTTCGAGATTTCGCGAATCCTATGGTCAATCATCCTATCCTTTCGACCCTTGAAATGCTGAAAAATAGCCAACACTTGACCTTTCTCCTTTCAAATTTCGACTTTCTCCTTATCGCAATTTCAGGAGTTGCAACGTCATGCAATTCTTTCCTTATACTCCTGGAGTCCCAAAAACCCAAATCGTCGAAATGACAAAACCCTAAGGTTCCACCTCTAAAAGAAAATCAACGGTTCTGGATCCCCTCTCGATGCAACGGTCAGCGCGATTTCGCGTACCGGGAGTTCGAGGTGTCAAAGCTCAAACTCTATGTCCTCTCTATCTTCCGAGTCCCGAAATACCGAAATGTCGAAAGAGTTCCATCCCTTAAACCTTATGTTAACAGAAACCCCGAATTCCCGAAATGCCGAAAGACCAAATAACCTCTTCACCCATTTCTTTGTGTTTCATGATTTTGGAAATCTTGATAGGGATTGTTCTACTTCTTGTTGACGGGAATGCCGAATTCTTGAACTCTAAAGTTCTGAAATGTCAACGTGATAGTCTCCACCTCTGCACACGAAATTTCCACCTTTCGCGTTTCGGGATTTGATCAACCAAAGTCTTGGCTTACTCTTGTCCTCTAAAACCCCGAAATGTCAAAATACTCAGACTTTGCAATAGACAAGGTCAACGAACCTTATCCTCCTTACAACTCCTGCAGATCCTACAACTCTCACTAATTTGGGAATTCTCCTTGGAGAATTATGACCGTCCAATCCTTTACTCTCAAAAGGACTTATGGTCCTGAACTTGGCCCGGTTTGATGACCACACCCCTTGCTTCCCTTTGAACACTTCGAAGGTGTAGATCCCTCCTAAGATTCCTTGAAACCCTCAAGTACTCTGGGGATAACTCTTCCGCGCACACATTGTGACACTTCTTCAAATACTCCTAAGTATTTGAACCCCTTAACTCTACGCAACTCTGCGATAACAGTCCTTCAACAATTTCACTCAGATTATAACTCTGAGACTCTACTCGGCCTGCGCACACCTTTCATGGCTCAAGTGCTTAACGTGCACTTCCGAGAGAATGAGAACAATGTTATCCCTCCTGATATTTCAAAGATAAAAACTAGGAACCCTTGTCAACGCACTCCTTGCGGACAAACTCCACTACACTCCTTGCAGGAATTTTACTCACTCAAGTTGAGAAACAATTGAAACTCATTCCTTACTCTCTCTCTCAGATTTCAAACATTCAACAAGAAATAATTCATACATAGCGTAACAACAAATGCATAATAGTAAGAGTAAAATAGCTATAAGCATACTATTCAACATACATACACAGAGAATATCACGACACCATAAGTCTGCATCAAAGCTTCATGTATTAATTCAGGACTTCTATACATGGGTGTTTTCAAATACAACTCTCTGCTCTTTCTTGCAATAGTTGAATGCTATTCTCTCTATGCTCAATTGACAATGCTAATATTACAATGATACCAGATGAGGGTGTCTATAGTCGGTTTTCCCTCCTACGCTCTAAACTGTCTAATCTGCATTTAAATCTACCTACTCACATTAATTATGTATTAATGCCTTCACCTACTACAGATGAGATTGGATCGCTCAAGATCTATTTACAATATCTAAGTGTGCTTCCTCTTAACTATTACATTAACGTCCACACATTTATTTCAAAACATCTCAAAACACTTTTGCAACTTGCTGAAATGTGTTGGAGCTTGTCCCAACTGTCTTCCGCCTCCACGCTTGCTT
>SNQJ01S0166414.1:17410-27492 GCA_010110895.2 Picea sitchensis | reverse complement strand
GTATTCATAGAAGTTCATCTTGTGAACCTGTTTAAGAAGAAATATGGGGAGGAAGGTTTCTACAGTGGAGAAGAAGCAGATCTAGCGAACGAAGAACATTCAGAACTCTCTAGGGTAGAGGAGGGAAAATATGAAGATCTTCACCGAGGAGAACCTGAAACCTAAGAAACTACATAGACCATCAAAGTAAGTACTATTATCCTTCCTGTTGATTTAGTAATAAGAAACCAGAGTAATCACAGTCACCAGAGTGTCCAGAGCACTGTCGATAGTAGTCCACCACATATTCAGTCAGGAAACCTAGGAATATCTATGGAAAATGAGATGAGGTTTACTACCTTTAGGGGAGATGGTTCTGAAGATCCTAATCAACAATGGTTCCTATGTGAATCCGTATGGAATATTACAAATGTCACTGACAAAGTTGTCAAAAGAACACAGTTTAGTACCACTCTAAGGGATTGCGCACTGAGCTGGTACATGAAGCTTATCCAAGGACTTGCACAACCTAAACCACTTAATCAGATCACAAATGTGTTGATTGAAAAATTCAAGAAACCCAAGTTGGATTCACAATGTATCACAGAGCTAAAAGAGATCAAGAAGAAGGTGGTCAAACCTATTTGGGAATTCGATCAAATATTTAAAACCTTGATAGGTCGATTGACTTTTCAGATCCCAGACGAACATAACAAAGAATGGTTCATTGTTTCCCTCTTACCGCACATTAGATTCCCTTTGATGTAGTAGAATATTTCTTCACGGGCTGAGGCATTGGAGATCGCCATGAAGCTAGAATCAACCCTTATGGGAGAATCCCACTCAGGTATGAGTCAGATCATGAGTCAACTAACTAGTTTGTCTCTGCAGGTTGAAGATATGAAGAAAGACAAGGGAAAAGATAAAAGAGAAGACATATGGTGTGTCAAATTCATATCAGAAGGCCATGACAAGTAACACTTCCCTCTATTCAATGAATACTTGGCTTCTGGAGCTCTGATCCCCTTGAAGCAAGTCACCTTACCCTGGTGCTAGGTATGCAGAAACAGACATCATACTGGTGAGTGATATTATATGAAAAAGTATGTTCAGACACCTACAAATTTGTACTATACATTTTGTAAGTCTATAGGGCATGATGATATGGATTGTAGGGCTTATGATATCATGCATGAAAGGTCAAGAGACATATATAAGATCCAAGGAAAAGTTAAACAAGAAGGAAACACTACGCAGTATAACTCTCTTGGGAGAGGAAACTTCAATCCTCGCGGTGGATTCAGAGGAAGAGGACGAGGAGGAGAAATGAGTCGAGGCCGGGGATAGATCATATATTATAACTATGAACAACCAGAATACCTGGAAATGGATTTTCAGAACCCTTGTACCACTTGTAGCTACTACATCTCATTTGACCATGTTATAGAAGATTGTCCTGTGCTGCTAGCTAATCTTCAGGAGAGACGAGGACCTCAGCAGAACCCGCAAGTGAAACTGATCTATGTTGAACCTCATGGAGAAGACCCTAGAGTTGTTGTTATAACCAGAGGAGGAACTTTTACAGGAGAAGATAGACTAACCCAAGCGAAGATTATAGAAGATTCAGGAATCAGGAAAGATGCAGAGAAGACCCAAACCTTTGATGAAAAGAAAGAAAGACAAATATTTTAGGAAGCACAAAAATAATTTAGAGGAGACCAAGGATCTTCATCAAAGACAAGACTAGAAGTAAGAGAGTATGGAATGCCTCATGCATTTGATCAGTCTTCTTCACCAAGAGAAGGAAAAGAGGTAAGCAAGATCATGAAATTTTTATATACTTGTATTAAGTTGATTCAGGATGAAAGCGTTGTCCAAGAGTTACAAAATTTAATCAGACAATATGAGCTAGGAAAGATAGATCCCTTACTGAATAGGGAAGTACACCAAATTGGTAAGAAGAGAAGGACAAATAAGGAATTACATTTGAATGCTCAAATAGGAGAGTATGAGATAGAATATCTGGTCCTCGACTTAGGGTCGAAGGTCAATGTCATGATGAAGCAAACTTGGGCATTGATGGGAAAATAGAAGTTGATCTATTCCCCTATCAGGATTAGGATGGATAATCAGAAAGATGTAAGTCCTTTTGGCATATTGTAACATGTCCCTGTGGACATCGATGGAGTAAGAACATTTGCAGATATTTAGGTAATTGAAATAGTTGATGATAGTTGTCCTTACCCTGCACTGTTAGGAATTGATTGGGCTTTCAATAATTCCACTGTGGTTGATTTAAAGAAAAGACGTATGAATTTTGAAAGAGATGGCCTTAGGGTCATTGCGCCTTTAGATCCTGATGAAGGTCAGTGATACACAGATCCCATCAGAGAAGAAGACTGCACATATGAACTGGAAAACATCTACAAGCTAACGACTAGACAATAGGATTACATTAATCCTACAGCTGACAGGAACTTAAGTTGGCGAAGTGAGAGTGAATGTTCATTAGATTCAGAAAAAGCACTGGATAACTATCAGAATAAGATGTATGGAGTATCTACAAGAATATGTGCTTGATTAACCAGAGAAGTTCACTTAATTGGCACAATAGTAAGAAACTTACCCACCTTTGATGGTCTAAATCCTTTAGAAAACTTCTTGTCGGACTTTGAGGAAAGTGTACCAATACAACATATATTATTGGCCATCGATGAGGCACTTAAAGCCACACCAACAATATGGTGGGGGCACACAAAAGTAACATTACATATTGGGTACAATGTCATACCCTAATGACAGCAAGGTTAATCTCAACAAAAATAGAAGGCTGCGAAGTTTGATACACAGGTCGAAGTTGCCCAAAGGACCATGTGCGAAGCTGTGAGGAAGCCTGGAGCAACATTCCTTGAGAAAAATGGGTTCAAAAATTCATTAACACACTGGACATGATGCCTATCAATTGGTACCTCCAAGCCAAGCTGCGCCTCATCACTATGGATTGGGAAGGTATGACTCAGAATTTTATAACTACATTCTTATTTAAAAGTCAATTTCCTTCAGTAGATCAAGCACTACATATTGTTAGACAGAGAATACTTGAGGATTCCTTTAGCCCCTCTTTAGAGAAAGAAGAGGATGAATGGACTGCGCCTCTCCAAAAACTGCAAGGCTATTACAACATCAATGCGGATGAAGACGATGATCCTAGGAAAGTGAACATCGTAGAAAAAGAAGGCCAGAGAGATGTGGAAGGACCAGGGGTTGAGTTACCATTTATTAGATAGTCGATCAAGATTAAGAAGTTCAATATTGGGACAGAGAAGACACCAGAGTTTGCAAATGTTGGAGATTACTGGGATGCTGCCACCATCGAAAAAATTACAAATTTACTACATGAATATCAGGACTTGTTTCCAACCAATTTCACTAATATGAAGGGAACTAAAGGACCTATGGAAGAGATGAGGATCCCCTTAAAGCAAGATGCAAGACCAGTCAAACAGATACCTTACATATTGAACCCTAAATATAAGGCGAAGGTGAAGATTGAGCTTGACAGAATGCTAGAAGCAGGGATTATAGAACCTATGGAAGAATCAGAGTGGATTAGCCCTATGGTGGTACAAGACAAGAAGACAGAAGAGATTAGAATATGTGTAGACCTTAGGAAGCTGAATGATGCATTTTTACATGACCCCTTCCCTACACCATTCACTGATGAAGTGTTAGATAATGTGGGAGGCTAAGAGGTATATTCTTTTACAGATGGATTTTCAAGATACCATCAGATCTAGATCACCAAGGAAGATTGCCACAAGACCACATTTTCAACAGAATGGGGGTCCTATAAGTACACAATAGTGCCATTTGGATTGAATAATTCCCCAACCATCTTTTCCAGGGTGGTGGTCGAAGGATTCAAGGAATTTTTGCATAAATTTTTAGANTGAATGTCTAAGGCTAATGTTGGACAAATGAAGGAAGTGTCAAATTTCCTCGAATATGAAGAAATGCATTTTCTTTTCACCATTTGGAGTTCTTTTAGGACACATTGTATGTAAGCAAGGATTGTTGGTAGATCCATCCAAGATCGCTATTATAGTTGATCTACCCCCTCCTACAATAGTTAAATAGTTGAACANCCTTGAATATGAAGAAATGCATTTTCTTTTCACCATTTGGAGTTCTTTTAGGACACATTGTATGTAAGCAAGGATTGTTGGTAGATCCATCCAAGATCGCTATTATAGTTGATCTACCCCCTCCTACAATAGTTAAATAGTTGAACATTGCTTTGGGACACACCAGCTACTACAAGAAATTCATTAAGAGATATTCTCAAATTACAATAGCCATGGAGAATTTGTTGAAAAAGGATTGCCAGTTTAGTTGGACTGAAGAATGCTAGCAGAGCTTCGACACATTAAAACAAAAAATGGTTACAGCGCCCATTTTGGGTTTTCTAGATTGGACCAAGGAGTTTCATGTACACATCAGTGCGTCTTCCATTGCTTTAGGAGTTGAATTAGCACAGCCAGGAGAAGGAGATATTGACCACCCTCTATCTTTTTCTAGAAGGAAGCTATCAACTGCTGAGATTAACTACACCACCACTGAGCAGGAAGGGTTAGCCATGGTGTACACACTATATAAATTTCTCCACTACTTGTTGGGAGGACACTTTAAAATGTTTACTGATCACTCCGCATTGAAATACCTAGTCAACAAGCCAGTGTTGGGGGGGATAATATGAAGATGGCTTCTGTTATTTCAGGAGTATGATTTTGAGATCATAGTAAATCCAGGATGGATGAACAAGGGTCCTGACCACTTGTCGAGGTTGGAACATGGAGAAGAGCCCACTAATTTGGAATATACACTGCCAGATGCACAACTACTAGCCATTAGAAAGATAGATGACCACTTCATAGAAATAGTCTAGTTCCTGTCAACAGGAATGGCACCTAGTGAGTATACAATTCCATAGAAGAAACAACTAGTAGTGCACATTGCAAACTTCTCACTTATAGCTGGACATCTATACAAGATAGGACCAGATGAGATATTGTGAAGGTGTGTTATGGAGGAAAAATGATCGCTAATCCTCGTAGAATCTCATGAAGGAATTGCAGGAGAACATTATGAAGGGAAAACAATTGTGCATGAGGTTCTTAGAGCTGGCCTTTGGTGGCCTACCTTACACATAGATGATAAAGACTATTCCAGAGCCTGTGATGTATGCCAAAGAGTTGGGAAACCATCAAGAAGAGATGAAATGCCATTAGCACCACAACTGACCCTACAAGAATTCAAGAAATGGGCCATTGAATTTTTTGGACCTATTAACCCACCAGGAAATAACACAGGAGAAAGGTACATAATTATCGCAATAGAGTACTTGACCAGATACATAATTATCGCAATAGAGTACTTGACCAGATGGGTTGAAGCTAGAGCAGTTAAGGACTGTAGTGCAACTATAGCTGCGTGCTTCATATAGATGATGACATCATAACTAGGTTTGGATGCCCAAAGATCCTTATGAGTGATCAAGGTACACATTTCATCAATAAGATAGTTGGAGCCCTGACAGAATAATTTGTAGTCCACCATTAGAAGAGCACATCATACCATCCAAAAAAAAATGGGATAGTTGAAGCATTCAACAAGATTTTGGAAACAACACTAACAAAGATTTGTTGTGTGAATAGAGATGATTGGGATTTAAGAGTACCAATAGTATTATGGGCTTATAGAACCACTTGCAGGAAGCTAACAATGCAGACCCCTTTTAAGTTGGTTTATGGTCTGGAAGATGTTGTTCCAATGGAGTATTTGGTACCAAGCCTGAGAATTGTTTCCTTTACAAATACATATGACATTGGAGTGGTTCAAGAGAGGCTTGTTCATTTGATCAAACTTGAAGAAGAAATATTTATCACAAGATTCCATCAACAAGTATAGAAGAAAAGAGAAAAGGACTACCATGACAGACACATCAAATAGAAGGCATTTAGACAAGGAGACCTAGTGTTGGTCTATGACAACAAGTTCATCAAGCATCCTGGGAAGTTTAGAATGCATTGGCTCGGTCCATGCGAGATCACTTATGTCACAGAAGGAGGAGCTGCACAGCTAAGGACGTTAAAGGGAGAGTGCAAGAAAGGATTAGTGAATGGGAGTCGGCTGAAGTTGTACTATGACAACCAATTGCCTCGCAGTTCTCAGTAAAAGAATGAAGAAAAGGGTCTAGGTACCAGATGCAGTTGAAAATGGGTACCAAAAACAAAAAAGACAATCTGTACAGGTAAGAAGAGGAAGCATAAAGTAGAAAGAAAAGGTTGGACTACACAGTTTGAAGTCAAAGTACAACAGAAAAGTCAGAATTGAAGTGCCTCGGGACGATTCATAGGTGAGTGTTGGGGGGTTGTTGGACCTTGGTTATGGAAGGAAGTGAAGATCAAGAAAGAAAAGGGAGAAAGAGAACTTCATGGAAGATACAGTGACTGATACTGGGTCGAAGTGAGCAAAAAATAAGAAAATATGGAGCTAAGTCTGAGAAAGAAAATCGTTGGAAGAGGAGATTGAGAATGACAAGTTAGCAAGGAAGAAGGATCATGGATGGCTCAACAAGAGGAAAAATCCACCGTTGGATGCTTTGGAGTACCGCGCGAGAAGGAAGGAAAGACATTCTAGTGAAGCCTTGAAAGCATGGGTCAAGTTGACCTAGGGTTTTAGACACCTAGGGTTTTGGCATCTAGGGTTTTGACACCTAGGTTTTAGCCTAAGGATGTCTGTGAATGATTGTAATGTATAAATAGAGGTATAAAGGGACTAGGTTGGGTTGGTACGATAATATTGCTATTCTTTTTGTTGGTATCGAGTTGGTTGAGAGAGTAGTATTATGTGAGAGAGAAGTGTTGAGTACGAGAGACTTCTGGATTGTAATATCTTTTGCTAGGTGTGAATATCAACCCTACAGCTAGGTGCACATGGAGGGGAGATAAAAATAGGAGAAGAGAGGAGACCTGCTAGCTAAGAGCACATATAAGAACTGTATGCTTTACCTGAATATAATATAGCACAATTATGTGGACGTAGCCCTAGAGAGTGAGTGAACCACATATATTTGGTGTTGTGTGTGATTGGTATTTTGTATATTTCATTTATATATTTTTATTGTGTTGCTATGGTAGATCTGATAGATGCATGGAATAGATCAAATCTAATAAGTGATATATGAATGTTGTGTTGTTCTTGTGTTAGATCCACTTGATATTCCCTTTGGTTGTAGACATCTCTGTCGTGCAACCCCCTCATAACTGCTTCAGGTGAGACTGCATCTACTTCGCAGGTGTTGTTGAAAGCACCAGTAGTTAGTGCTTGGTGGTGTGCTCTCGGATTTGAACCTTGGTTCTTCCCCTGTGCCAACATGGAACGTCACATAACTCCTCACGGTTAGAGAATTATTGCGATATGAAGTTGGAGAATCCTCATGAGTTATATAGAAGCCCACAGAAGGTCAAAGAAGTCAATTATTATGGAAGCTCCTAGAAGAAGTATACTAGTCAAATTGATGGTACCTAGGAGTTAATCATGGGTATAATTGTTGCATTAAGAAAATAATTAAAAATAAATTAGTTGCAACAAGAAGTTGTGAGTTTGGTAATTATGGTAAAATAGTTGTAATGAGAAGATTGAATAGTCAAAGTGGTTGACCAAGAAATAAATTAAATAACAAAGTGGTTTCAACAAGAAGTTAGTTAAGAGAAAATACATTATGAATGGATGAATTATAGAAAAGTTAGTTGCAACAAGAAGTTGTGAGTAAAGATAAATTATTTAAATAGTAAAGTAGTCAAAGTGGTTGCAAAGAGAAATTATTTAAATCATAAAGTGGTTGCAACAAGAAGTGGTGAGTTTACTATTTATGGATATGTCAAAGTGGTTGCAAAAGAAATTAATTAAAAAAGTTAGTTGCAACTAGGAATTGACAACTTACTATTTTTTGAAAGTGGTTAATTTAAGTTGACAAAGTGGTTAAGTGTACAAAGTTTTATAATTATAGAGGAAGTTACTTGGAGAGTATAAATAAGAGAGAAAGGGTCTCCCATTACCACATATTGAATATCACTGAATATATATTTTGTGAAAGGTTACTTGGGAAGGTATTATTGATAGAGAAAATTCTGGCAGAAAAAGTGCTACAGGAAAAGTGCAGTAGAAAAAGTGCAAAAGAAAAACCGTGGTAGGAAAAGTGCGGCAGAAAAATCATGGTAGGAAACGTTCATCAGGAAAATTGTGACAACAAAAGTGCAGCAGAAAAATCATGGTAGGAAAAGTGAGGTAGAAAAATCATTGCAGAAAAAGTGCAATAGAAAAACGACGATAGAAAAACTGCTACAGAAAAAGTGTTGCAGAAAAATTGCGACAAAAAAATTGCAGTAGTAGATTCCTAAAAGCATAACTGTGGCAATATAACACTATAAGAATAAAAAGGTATGGTTTTCATGTCTAGTGTTCAATTTATGAATCAAGTTTAGGGTTTTCCTTGTAAATACATTGGATTCCCTCTTGGAAGTTTAGGGATTGTTGTAGAGTTGATCCAAGGAAGATCTAATGAAGTTTAGTATTGGTTCATGTTTGAGGGATTTTTGTTGAGGTATGTTCCTGAAGTTATTGATATAGATAGAGTTTGTATAACAATTAGGTTCTAGGACATGGTTTGAGGTACAAACTTGTGGTATAGTGTTTGAGGTATATGTGATCAGATCAGATTGGTTGATGAGTATACAATGATAGGTTTCTTAGTGACAGATTTTTCAGAGAAGGTTGAGACAGTGTCATATTCAGTTTCGACATTTGGCACTTATATTTCAGGGCGATTGGACATGGCAAGGATAGGTGGTTGTAGCCACCTTCCGGTTCCATCTGAAGAACATAGAGGGTTGTAGCCTCCTTCTGGTTGTAGCTAGAGAGTTGGGGAGTTGGATCTTCCCTTAGGTTGTAGCCTGAGAAACTAGGGGGCCAGAGCATCCTTCCAGATGTACCTAGAGAATTGGAAGTTGGTGCTTCCTTGAATATAATTCTTGAGATATAATAAAAAAAAATCATGGTTTTCCCTTGCATTGGGTTTCCACGTAAATATTGGTGTATTGTGCATTGTGTGGTTGTGTTTGTTATTGTTTATTATGCACTGATGAATTCTAATGCTTATGATATAGTAATATATTGATGATGGATAGATGAACATGGTTGAATAATTAAAACAATATACTATTTGATTTAAAGGATTAATAATTGGTATAATTTGTCATTATTGATTCACCCCCCCTCTCAGTAATCCAACAATTTTTGATTGATTTCTTCATGGGAATTTGTAATAGATTTCTTGGGGTGTAAAATCCCTATTTACCCATCTTGTAAATATAATTATATTTTTCTAAGAGACTATGGACAAATTGGTTGTTGTTGGAGATATTACACACTCACCTATAATTATTTTCCTAAGTTTGATAGTCCAATGTTGAGAACAATTCCTTAGATGAGAATATTCTCTCTAGAGAATATTCCCCTAAAAAATAGGGCGTTCCTCTTCAGCTCAGTGTCAGTTACACTCAGTTAGACTAGTGGAAGTCACTCATGCATGGAAACCTCGGCTTTATCAACATCAATTGCATCTGTCTCTATCACTTCCACACGTGTCTCAATTAACTGATGATTGCATGGATATTATGAATACATTCATTCTCGTGCAGTAAATTCTTCTCTCTTTGTCTCTTCTTTGTTTATTTGTAAATTAATTTTATTAGTATTATTTTTCTCATCAAATTCCATATCTCTCAGGTCTCATAATTATACCATGTAAACGTATTGAACCTGCACATAATAGATCTAGCTAGAAAATAACACACACATTTGCAGAGGGAAATTGAGAAACAAGAAACAAGAGAGAAATAATGGAAGAATTATCAATAACCGTATTCCACACTCAAAGAGTGAATAATTTACAATAGATATAGGATACATGAGTAACTAATGTACCAAAGTAGTGATCTAGAGAGATCTAGACACTCACTGATAGACATTGGAGTGAACTG